>JARQZK010002932.1:500000-550000 GCA_030704885.1 Cynegetis impunctata | reverse complement strand
TGAAGGTTTCTGTGGTTCCCTTCCCATCTAATATCAACAAACCTGTCTGTTGATATTGGACTAAATAGCACGTAATTAACAACTGAAGACGGCCACAGCCGCAATGAGAAATTTTTGAAAACAAGATAAATAGTACCCTATTCTTTGACTTTTGAAAATCAAAATAATTTGATCCTAATTCGAACATTACGAGGGTAAAGGTTTCTGTGGTTTCCCTTACCATCTAATAATAACAGATTTGAATGTTAATATTGGACTGAATAGCACATAATAAATAACAAAGAACGGCCACAGCCGGAAATAAATTTTAGTGAGACATAGTAGTCTATTCAAATTTTTTAAAATCAATGAATGCCAAAAAAATTTCAATTTTTTCAGAAGTTTTGATAAAGCTACGAATGTCTTGGCGAAACGTCAACTTTTTAATAAAATCGAGTTTTTTGAGATTCAACAAGCCTGCTATTGCTAATAATTATCAAAAGATTATATATATATATATATATATATATATATATATATATATATATATATATATATATATATATATATATATATATATATATATATATATTATATATATATATATATATATATATATATATATATATATATATATATTATATATAATATATATATATATATATATATATATATATATATATATATTTATTTGATTTTTTTTTGTCTGTGAACTATTTTTATCTTTCTTATATTTATAATCAATAACAGGCGTGGTGTATCTCGAGAAACTCTATTTTATTAAAAGTTTTGATAAAAACACGAATGTCATGGCGAAACGTCAACTATTTAATAAAATAGAGTTTCTGGAGATACATCTAGCGTGTTATTTCTATTTATTATCTAAAAATTATATATATATATATATATATATATATATATATATATATATATATATATATATATATATATATATAAATACCTATATATACTTAGATATATTGGTTTTTCAACTTCCAATGGGAAGACCGTCAATTACCATTCGCAACTTGAAATAAAATACAATATAACACCTTCAACTATTAAATAATTTGATAGTTTGACATTATTTTTTAAATTAAATTTTATTGAACTGATATTATATTACAGAGATTTCATTTTAGCCGAAAATTCAGCAGATAACGAAATATATGTAGGTTCATTGATCTTATAATTTGCGAAGAAATATTGAATAGCTGAAGTTTAATATCCTCAGAAATTAATTCATGAATTTCAATTCTATGGATTTCTCGTAAATATTCAAATACTTAGCAAACACTGGATTGCTATATCATATGGTTTATATGCTTTTGTTATCCAATGATCCACCCGTAAATAGATTATTCGTATGCACCTACATCTTGTTTCATTTGCCTGAAATAAATTTCTCTGAACGAAACACATTTGTATTGATTCGAATACATGAAAAATTCAATATAACAGAATTGATTTCAAATCAAAGTTCAGTACCTTTCGTATTCTGATCATTATTCATTTCATATTAAATTGGTATACAGAGAAAATAAAATGGTTTCAAATTACCATTTTATTTCGATAATTGTTCTGATATCTTGATGAACCAGAAACTATTAAATCAACCGTACCTATCTACTAGAATTGCTGAAGCTATACCTACTAATGTTAGCTTGATTAATTTAGCATAACAAATAACTTGTCTTCATCGTTTGTGTCAATTTGAATTGAGATAAAACTGTCTAATTAGGTCTCCATTATTATTCCTGATTGTGATGAGTCAACAATAGATATATTCAGAATTAGAATTTAAAAAAAGTTGGTTACTTGTGCGGTAAGTCTGGGAGAGATGGCCCTCTGTTTTTGAAGCAGCTCTTAAATTAACACTACGTAAGATTCTGACAAGATTTTTTTTGTGTCCAAGCTACATACATATATGAATGGAATAAATGTAAAAATTCATCGAAAAATAGAGAGATTTTTCCAGAAAAAAATTAAATAGAATTTTTCTAAATGGGCCATCTCACCCAGAGTATGTGGGTGAGTTGGCCCAAGCGTTATGGGTGAGTTGACCCGAGCAGATATCAATTTACTAATGTTTTTTTATTAGATAAAACTTTGCCGCAAAGATCACATAGGTTTACATATTTCGAACAGTTTTCATGAAACCATTTCTGGCAGTGCACACAATGGATCCATCAGTCATCTTTTTTCGATGTATGTGCATACTGATCTCCACACCCGATGCATTCGGTATCGTCTTCGGAAACACCTCCATCCGATTCTTGCAGGTCGAAGTCAGTTGTATCTTCATCTGTAGTAGACTCATTTGATATTTTCTTTCTTTTTGGCCTCATATCTTTGGCTGCGACTATATTCTTCACTCTTTCCTTTCCCTTCTTTATATTCTGAGTTTGTTTCTTTGCTCTCTTACATTTTTGTTTTTCGATATGCTCTGGCGATGAAAGAATTGCGGCAACTTGCTAAGCACGTTTTCTTACTTTTTCGGTGTTCGCAATTGAAGTGCTAGGTACTGGATTCAGTCTGTCCAACATCGTTCCTGGAATAACATTGATTGTGACTTCGTTAGTGCTGGAGCACTCACGGAGTACAGTGTCTACAACATTTAGTTCAGAAGTTGGTGTCTTTTCTCGAATTTGAAGCTTCAGCTCCATCTACTGCTATATTGACATCATCTTCAGGACCCAGAAAAGCATAATAGTTATTTGAAGGAATATTTGCAGAACGTTAATGATATACATGGATATGAAACACGGCAGCGAAATAATTTTTATGTGAATTCCTATAACACCACACAGATGAATAACTCAACATTCAGTGAGGGTATCAGATTATATAACACTTTGCCAAGAATTATAAAAAACTCGAATAGTTATAAATGCTTTAAAAAATTGTTAATCAATTATGTTTATGAACATTTTTAAGTCTGTAGACTCATACTGAAAAAATTGTGTTGTTAATAGCTTTTTTATGCTAAATAAATATTATTATTATTATTATTATTATTATAATCCGGTATGGCTTCAGGATTGTATGGGCATATTCCTGTAGCTCGAAATGCTGACGTGGCATTATCAACAGTCGCCGAATCGGACAATAGTAAAAATGTAGTTTCTGTATGATCTTTCAATTTTCTCTCATTAAGTGTTCCAAGAATTGATGACGGCCCAAGATTTTTCTTCGAAAAATTATTACATCTTAACCGTCGTCTCAATGTTGGAGGTCGTATTTCGAAAGTTCGAGAAGCTTCTCGAATGCCCATGGTACCATTTTGAATTGCGGTTGCAGCCATCAGCAAATGTTCTTCAGATCATTTTGCCCTCTGAACTGTTCCTTTTATTTTGTACTTAGTTGGCATTGTCTGAAATTCAAACAAGTTTTCAGCTCTACCTTTAGTTACTTAACGCTTTCGCTAACTCATCACATCATGGGATAGATGGCCCACGAGCCGTCAATCCCAATTTCCAGCTGAGCCATCTCTCCCGACCACAAGGGAGAGATGGCCCATCTAAGTTTTTTTAGAAACATCCCTAACATATCGACAATAACCGCCTAACCTAACATTGTATAACCTATACAAATTTACTGTTACTCGAAAAAATTGGCTTAAAAATGAATTGTTATTCGAAAATTTCAACACGATGTTAATGTCTCAGAATTTTTTAAGCCTTCAAAATATGATTGTTTGCAGTAACTCACCTATTTTTCAAATTTCTTAGGAACAAACTACCACACACTTCTTCTAACCGAATACGTTATTGATGGCTACCGGCACGCTTACGATCATTGTTTTATGCGCTCAGATATTACGATGGGCCATCTCACCCGGTGTACCATCTCTCCCAGAATTACCCTATATATATATATATATATATATATATATATACATACCTATATCGTTCTTCATAGTCAAGATACAGGGTGATTTATTAAATTTGTTAGAATTTTCTATGAATCATAACTTGCGAACCATCCTCTACTCTACATTTTTGTAATACTTGGTACGTATGTTCGTTGTCCACTTTAAAGTTGATTAAAATAATGAATAAAAATCATGTTCAAGGTCCAGCTTCAAAAAAAAGTAAGTTTCGAAACCGCGTATATTAATATTTTGAAATTTTATATATTTATATTTAGAAAGAACTGAAAAATCTACGTAAGACCGAACGTATTGGGTGCTTTGTTATTATTGAAAAAATAAATTTTTTTTCCTCAATAATGATTTTATTTCAGCTTTAATCAACCATTTCATATTCTCTCAATTTCTGGATCCTAAACTTAATATATTATTACCTATGACTAACTTTCAAACAACCTGTTTGTGTGAAAAATGGACAGAACATTTCTTCATTGCGCTACAACTGAAAATGAAATGAAAAAAATGCCCATTCCGCGACAAGCATAATTCTATTTTAAATAACAACAATCTACGCATAGTGTCTGAACTTCGTGAAGAGAATAAGCACATTGATTTTCTGGCTGGCGCGGTTATCAACGGTTACCATTTATTCAAGCATATTTTCATCAACCTATTGGTTATTAGCGAGTCGTACATGTTGATAATTTTTTTATGATATCGATACATTTCAGAAAGTTGATGATATTTGGAATATTACAGTTTCTACCAATAATGTTGAGGATATTTGGAGGAAAGTCACGGTTGTTTCGCTGCACCAAGTATCTTGGGCATTCCGTGAAAATGTGTTCTACACTACGTTTTATTTCACAATGGCTTTTCGGTATGATTTAACAGATAACTGTGAGAGAGATTGGTGTGACCTAGGCGTATAGCCGATTGATGAGCACTTGAATTTTTCGGTTCTTTGTTTCGACAGGCCACGGTTTTACATCATAATGCCACTTTTTCAAATGTGTTTAGTTATCTTAGAGAACACGGTAATTTTCCAAACGTAGCACAAAATGAACTCTAGAAAAGACGACATATTGAATTGTAGCATGATATTTCAAACATTGTTTAAAATGATCCAAAAAATTATATATTTATTTATATATATATATATATATATATATATATATATATATATATATATATATATATATATATATATATGTGTAAATGTTTGTTCCTGTTTATTATTTATATAAGAAAAGAAATTGTTCGTGGTGATCACAGGTTTGATTTATTGACGGAAATGTGTATCAATCATACGTTTCGGGGATTTTTGTCCCCTTTATCAATGAATTTAAAATAATGCTGTAAGAATTCAGTATGCTAGATTAATTTTAGAATTAGATTTCAATTTTTGTACCTACCTAGGAAATGAGTATGCTCTTGCTTAATTTGTTGTGAATTGCGAAGTCATGCTTAATTGTCATCGGACTCTCATTGTGTGTCAACGTCATTGTACCGTGTTGTTATTTTATTTGGTAAATTTTTTGGTCTATATATTTGTATCAGTGTGTTCAGTAATCTTAATCGTTTCACGTCTGTTCTATCGTTTATAGTATAATCAATTTTTGCTCGAATGTGTAGCATTTCTAATATTTCACGGCACTTTTGATTCTTTTCTCTGTCTATAATTTTGGTTTTTTCATAGTCAAAGTCGTGTTGTTTTTCTTGTTTGTGTTTTGTACACAACAGCACTTACAAAACACAAACAAGAAAAACAACACGACTTTGACTATGAAAAAACCAAAATTATAGACAGAGAAAAGAATCAAAAGTGCCGTGAAATATTAGAAATGCTACACATTCGAGCAAAAATTGATTATACTATAAACGATAGAACAGACGTGAAACGATTAAGCAATGTATACTCTAGTATACTGATACTGACTACTGGACACACTGATACAAATATATAGACCAAAAAATTTACCAAATAAAATACCAACACGGTACAATGACGTTGACACACAATGAGAGTCCGATGACAATTAAGCATGACTTCGCAATTCACAACAAATTAAGCAAGAGCATACTCATTTCCTAGGTAGGTACACAAATTGAAATCTAATTGTAAAATTAATCTAGCATACTGAATTCTTACAGCATTATTTTAAATTCATTGATAAAGGGGACAAAAATCCCCGAAACGTATGATTAATACACATTTCCGTCAATAAATCAAACCTGTGATCACCACGAACAATTTCTATTCTTATATATATATATATATATATATATATATATATATATATATATATATATATATATATATATATATATATATATATATATATATATATATATATATATATATATATATATATATATATATATATATATATATATATATATATAAACTCTTGATAATTATTAGCAATAACAGGCTGGTTGAATCTTGAAAAACTCGATTTTAATAAAAAATTTGACGTTCCACTATGATATTCGTAATTGAAATTTCTTTGACATTTATTGATTTAAAAAATTGAAAAAAACAGGGCTGCTTAGTATATGCTATTCAGTTCAATATTAACATTCAAAATTGTTATCACCAGATGGTAAGGGAAACCAAAGAAACCCTCACCTACGCAATGTTTGAAAATAATAATAAAAAAAGGGTACTATTTATCTAACAACAAAGAAATGAGTCATGGGAAAACATTAAAGAAGTGGAGTAGAATTATCGGTATAGACGCTTATATGGAAGCAGCCGTTGACACGTGTTTCGGACTCTTTGGTCCTCATCAGAACGGCGTAGCCAAGTATTGGATTGAAAATTTGAAGATGAAAAAAGTACAACAAACAAAATCCTTAGATACGGAAGATAATCACACAATTGTGGTTTATTGTCTGAACTCTCCGGTATGGGAGATTTGGTCAAACTCTCCCATACCGGAGAGTTCAGACAATAAACCACAATTGTGTGATTATCTTCCGTATCTAAGGATTTTGTTTGTTGTACTTTTTTCATCTTCAAATTTTCAATCCAATACTTGGCTACGCCGTTCTGATGAGGACCAAAGAGTCCGAAACACGTGTCAACGGCTGCTTCCATATAAGCGTCTATACCGATAATTCTACTCCACTTCTTTAATGTTTTCCCATGACTCATTTCTTTGTTGTTAGATAAATAGTACCCTTTTATTATTATTTTCAAACATTGCGTAGGTGAGGGTTTCTTTGGTTTCCCTTACCATCTGGTGATAACAATTTTGAATGTTAATATTGAACTGAATAGCATATACTAAGCAGCCCTGTTTTTTTCAATTTTTTAAATCAATAAATGTCAAAGAAATTTCAATTACGAATATCATAGTGGAACGTCAAATTTTTTATTAAAATCGAGTTTTTCAAGATTCAACCAGCCTGTTATTGCTAATAATTATCAAGAGTTTAAAAATAGATCACAGGCAACAACTATTCGAATAAATATATATATATATATATATATATAGGGTAAAGTCGGGTGAGGTGGCTCGTTCAATTTATTTCGTCTATGTGCTAGTAGATGGAATGCCGGTCGTCTCTAGCTCTTCTTGCATATGTTCAGTGTACGTTGGTAAAATATTGCAACCAGTTACTACTTCAAAGGTAAAAAAATTATGTATACTATGTTTGATAAATGCTTGAAAATTTTCATCCTCTAGTTTTAGACATTGTAAATTTTTTCTGCATGACTGTAGACGAAATTTATTTGCACCAGTATTTCAGTGAAACACTATTCTTCAAACCTAGACCTCAAAATAACGCCTGAAATGCAACCATTAATACTAAATTGGGCGCGAAGTGATACTTTCACTGGTGGGTGAGACGGCGCGAGCCATCTGACCCGCACTGTCGGGTGAGATGGAATCCAACAAGACCTATTAACAGGTTGCAATTTGGCAAACTTCTTGCTGAAGCATGGACAAAATCATGCTGTCTCCAGCTTTAGAGCGACAGGAATTTATCCCTTCAGACCTGAGGCTATTCCAGATTATGCCTTTCTTAATGAGAATGAAGCTCCTTTACCCGAAGTAGCAGGCAATAATGCATCCAACATTACAAACAATGATACTGTTGAACCAATAGGCAATACACCTGGAAAAATCTTAGACTCAATAAGCCCTATTCCCTCCACATCCAAAGTCGAAACAATAAGGAAGCGAGGAAGACAAATAGCCGAAGTTTTGACCTCGAAGGAAAATATTTTGAAACGTAAGTCTTTATTAGAGAAAAAGTCAGAGGCAATGAAACGGAAAAATGAAAGAAAGTTGAAAAATATATCTCAAATAAAAAATCCAAAAATCCAAAAAAAGAGATCTAAGTGTTTCATCAGAGAGAAGTACTTCAATTAGTGTAGATATGGAACCGGATTCGGATACTGCAAGTGAAGACTTAGAAACTGAGTGTGTTGGATGTGGCGAGATTTATGAACAAACAAAAAGCAGTGAAGATTGGATCGAGTGCATAGAGTGTCGACAATGGTTACACGAAGGCTGCACGAGTTTCACAAATAAGTGTATTCGCAGTGGAAAACGCAAATAAGATAATATTTTTCAGTTGAACACTTATTTTATGTTTATTTTATTTTGAATTAAAATTTATTTTTCGTTCTAAAGACGTATGATTTATTTCCAGTGGTTAGGTGAAAAAATTGTATATGCGCCATGTCACCCGCATGAATATTTTATTACTTTCTTAGTGCGCCATAATACCCGCCCTCGGTGGGAGAGATGGCTCATTAGGCCTTTTTCTATAAAAATTTCTCACTTGGCGAAAAAAACATTTTTCGTCTTATTTCATATATTTTTGTTTACTTCTATTCAATATCCTCATTTTGTAAAATATTCATTTTACTCATATGTTATTTAGTGCTCTTTCCACCGTTTCAAAAAAAGGTGAGCCAACTCACCCGACTTTACCCTATATATATACGTATATATATATATATATATATATATATATATATATATATATATATATATATATATATATATAAATATATAAATATATATATAAATATAAATATATATATATATATATATATATATATATATATATATATATATATATATATATATATATATATATATATATATATATATATATATATATATATATATATATATATATATATATATACATTATAAAGGAATTAAATCTCGAACACATTCAACCAACGCAGACTTGTGGATTAACTTAGAGATACTCAATATCTACCTAGGAGCATTATACGTACCTATAAGTATCCCACTTCAACCGAAATATTCCCCAGATAATTTTTTACTCAGGCAAGATTAACACAATTTTTATGAATAGCCTATTATGAACCCGCTCGGGGGTATCTGTGGTGTGAAAAATTATATACAGTCATAACAATGTGTGAAGTGATACAGAACACAATGCATTATGAAAACGCGTCAATAATATATAGAGAGGTATTAGTGCGGAAAATCGTATATACAAGGTACACAAGGCGTTGTGTTCTTTATATGGGCAAATCCTCATTCACCAAACATATATTTTACGGCTTAGAATTCATGTACTCAAAACATTCTATTTAGACCATCTCTCTTCAAAGCTGAAATGACAAAAAATAAATACCTAATGGGGCACACAGTATAACGAGAATATCTTCAATACTTCAATAGCAACAAATGAAACTATCCTAAGAACTTAATATGCTTGTTTTGCATTGTGGTCAACTTGAAAAGAACACGGTATTGTAAATATAACCTTTCTATTCTAACGTGTCGGACTACTGTATTTCAAGAGTCTTCTTTTCTCCGATATTTACACTATCTCTTGCGGATCTTGGCAGAGTAACAAGTATCAAAAAGGAGATTACCTTTCCTTGAGTATCGGCGTCTTTGTTTGTCGTGGTGTGTTTGGATTTTGAATTCGAGGTTCCGCACAGAACGTGCTCGATTTATTATTGAACATCAGAATTTCATTTGTGGTCGTCAGAGCTTGGTATATATGAAACTTTCCAAGATAATTGCACTTTTATGTATTTGATTGGGTAAAATCCACAGCTGCACATTTTATCTGGATAATAATAAGGTTTTCGCTTGCGACTAACGGAAGTACAGCTGTTCTGCAGGATAATTTAAAAAGTTTAACAATTGATGAATCTTATCTCTTCTGATTGCGATCAGAGAATTCCCACGTGTTTGGATACAATGCTATCCTAGGTCTCCGTGAATAGAAAAAATACTGTTCTACAGAGTTAAAGAATACTTACATTTCATTGAATGAATTTTAGAATTTTGAGAATTCTGTATTACTATTCACTTAATTATTCAATATGTTCATCATATTTAATTTTGTAGGTTCAAATAAGGTACATTAAAACTGTCCCAGCTAGTAGTATAATTCAAAAATAAACACAGGATGAAATTTCTATATTAAACTCATGCTTCCTAGATTATTACAGATAGGTATCATGAATGAATATGAAATTGAAAGGTACCTAAGCAGTGATTTTAACAGGTCGCGTATGGGGATGAACAAACAACATTAGATTTTTTCCCTTCGACATTTAATTCAATAAATGATTAAAATTTATATAATATGGTAGTTGCAAGATGGAAATGTGCTTTTCAAAATTTCTTCGAATATTTCCAAATATATGATTACTAATGATTTTTAATTAATAGCCTACAACTTTAAAAAACCTCAATTAGCTGAATATTCAATTTTTAATGTTTCATCCATAATGAATTTGTGTTTTCTGATTTCACGTTAATTTGCTTTTTCATACATACATATATATATATATATATATATATATATATATATATATATATATATATATATATATATATATATATATTTATATATATATCTTTTATATATATATATATATATATATATATATATATATATATATATATATATATATATATATATATATATATATATATATATATATATATATATATATATTTCTAATTACTCAATAAAATCTAGTGTGAAGTTGGCAAATTTTAAACGTTAATAACTTTTTCTTTTCTGATGGAATGCTATGTATATTTTGGCATCATTAAATTTGCTATTAAATTACCTTTTGATTTATATAACCATTCCCCGTACCTCAAGTTAACAATAACAAAGATATTTCACAATTTTGTAATAATTTATATATCAACACACTTCGACTAGCGAATTATTTTGACTTATTCATAAATACCAATAACAAAAATTATTTGAAATGTAATTGTGTCACCTTTTCTAGTATTTGTTCAGTAGAAATGGATTTTACGCGACAGAAATGATAAATAAGGAGGTCGTGTTGTCGGTCCATTCTTAATTGATGGAATCTTGAATGGCGAGAAATACTTAGAATTTCTGCAAGCCGATCTCCCATTGCTACTCGAAGACTTAAACTTACATACAAGTGCAAAAATGTTCATTCAGCATTATGGTGCTCCTATTCATTATAGCCGTATCGTGCGGCAGTTTTTGAATCAGAGTTACGCCAACCGTTAGATAGGAAGAGGAGGCGCTATTGTTGGCCAGCTCGCTCGTCAGATCTGAAACCCATTGATTTTTTCTTTGGGGGTATGTAAAGGATAAAGTTCACAGAGAACGACCGAATGTATGTTCAGCAGGATGGTCGTATATTTAAGCATTTATTATAATTATCAATTAACTATTTCGATAAATTTTATTTTCGATGCTGATTCAACTACGTTTTGTGCTTCTGTTATTAATAAGCATTGATTTATTTCTGTATAACGTTGAAATGTATTATTTGGAGTAACTGTTGGATTATGTGAATGTACTCCTATTCACCAAAATGATGTCAAACTTGACATTGTAATTTGACATCAGTCTACCACAAACATATATTGTTCATAAACATCAATAATTATTGAATATTAACGTCTTAGAATTACTATTTTTTCAATATCAGCAATGAACAGAAAAGGTGACCTATTAAATTTTAAAAAAATTCTGTAATTTGTATCCATGGATACATCATGCTGCCCAGAATTTTACTATTACAAAAACAGAATTAAATTGGAATATATCTAGGGTTGTCGTTTATAGGTTGTATTATATGGATATCAACTAACGGCATAAGTCTTAGGTTTTCACATTAAATTGAATAGATTATTGTAATTTATCGAATATCCACAATTGCAAGATTACAAGATTATGAAGTAATTTTCAATTCCTCTTCAAATAATCCTGATAGATAGAGATTACTGATGGACAAAATTAATAATCAATTTTTCTCGTTCCTTTTCCTCGAACTATATTAACAAAATTTCATTAATTGAATTTTTCAGACCATAAATTGAGGTTTTCGTCATATTCTCCCCGAAAACCATATATATATATATATATATATATATACATATATATATATATATATATATATATATATATATATATATATATATATCTATATATATAAATATATATATATATATATATATATATATATTATATATATATATATATATATATATATATATATAAATATATATAAATATATATATATATATATATATATATATATATATATATATATATTATATAATAATAATAATAATTATAATAATAATAATAATATATTCACTAAAGATACATGTCATAACATAGATATTACATGCCGCTATTCTATATATTTCATACAATTTTTTATTGCACCTAAGTAATTCAATACTTGTATGTGCTTACAGTCTAAAATAAAATTAAAGCAAATAACATGCAGGATGAAAAAAAATAAATGAATTATGAGAGAACTGAAAAATGAAAAAAAAAAGAGAAGAGAAATTTGAAGACAAGTAAAGAAAATCTCATCATAACCAACGCTCGGTGCGTGCAGGGGAAACGAGCTCGTACGTGCAACATATATATATATATATATAAAGATATATATATATATATATATATATATATATATATATATATATATATATATATTATATTTATATATATATATATATATATATATAATATATATATATATATATATATATAAATATATATATATATATATATACATATATATATATATATATATATATATATATATATATATATATATATATATATATATATATATATATATATAAATGAATATATATATATATATATACATAAATATATATATATATATATATATATATATATATATATATATATATATATATATATATATATATATATATATATATATATAAAAAGGAGTATAGCCGTAAAATTTAGATAATAAAGTCTATGAGTTCTCGGCAAATAAAAAGGGGCCAATTAACGAAGAATCACAACCATTTCGTTAATAATGTCTATATTTCGGATATAGATTATATCCTTCCTCAGGACTCTACAAATGTTAGTTGTAAGTTGTGAATATTTTAATTTTTTAATTATGTTCTAATACCATGTACATTTGTAGAGTCCTGAGGAAGGATATAATCTTTATCCGAAATATAGACATTATTAACGAAATGGTTGTGATTCTTCGTTAGTTGGCCCCCTTTTTATTTGCCGAGAACTCATAGACTTTATTATATATATATATATATATATATATATATATATATATATATATATATATATATATATATATATATATATATATATATATATATATATATATATATAATATATATATATATATATATATATATATATATATATATATATATATATATATATATATATATATATATATATATATATATATATATATAATATATATATATATATATATATATATATATATATTCGGAACTGCATTTAGTTCATGTTAGGGAAGTTCCCTTTGAAAATTATAAGTTATTTTTCCTGCGTAATTGTTCATCTCCACAGCTTGTGGCTTGTGTAGATTGAGCTACAGGTTCGAAATTTAGCAAGAGAATTGACAGATTATAATACACTCATTTCAGCATTTTATCCTGATATCCTGAAGAAATGAATTATTTAGTTCATCAATACACAATTGCGTGCTTTTATTCACACATTCGAACTCACAATAGAAAAACGTAACAATATTTCTCACGATGTGAATAATCCAACGTAAACTTTGCTGGATTTTATTTATGAAAACATCCTTACTTTCAATACCAAATTGTATAGAAATTTTGACTCATTTTACTTATTGTATTCTTTGATATCTGTTCTTCCTCATTCAGCATTATTTGCATTTGATAAATATACCAATGAACTCTTGAAATCAACAGAAACGAAAATGTATTTAGGTATGATTATGAATAAAATAATAAATTAACAACTTCGTATTGTGAATATTCAATTGAAATAATATCTGGAAATAGTACACTAAAAATTTTGTTCAGTGAAGAATATTTTTGTCAATAATATAACTCCCAAAATGCCTGAAAATAGTAGGTACCAACATTCGCATTTAGTGGAGAAAATTGCTACCTATGTTGAAAATTTTTCAGTTCTTCAAGCCGCCTTTGGGTTTTGTCTGTAACATATGTAAAGTTTTAATTCACGAATAAGACAAATAATGAATGATAGTCAATGATATAGATCCTAATTCATAGAATAACTGAACAGAGTACCTACTAAAATTTTTGTCCAGTGAAGAAAATGCATATAACGCATATATTTCAGTTTTCCATCATTTCTTTATTTTTATCTGGAACAATGTTGAGTTTCAATTCAAGCAATAATCTGAAATAATAATTAGTAGTAATACTGAACATCTGAATCACAGAACTCATACGATTAAATATAATACATTTGCAAAAACTCATTTCATCTCATAATAGTATATTATGCAACGATCATTTAATCATTAATACCGGGATATGAACGAGCCGAAGTCGAGTTTCGTATGGATTATGCGAGTGTATTAATAACCATTACCTATACACGAGAGATGCATACGCTATTTTTTCTTCATCCGATAAATAATGAAAAACTATATATATATATATATATATATATATATATATATATATATATATATATATATATATATATATATATATATACTTATTCATATTTTTTTTCGTCGATAAACGTTTTTATTTGTTCAGGTGAAAATATTTTTTCCAACATATCATATCCTTCGGACTTGGGCTTTAATAAAACTTGTAGCTTCTTATATTTGGAAATGTGTACATTATAGTTGATATTTACCAACGATCTTATAATTGAATAATGTGTCCCTGTCCATGTACTAGATGATTTCATAGTTCCCATAAATTCTTGAAAATAAGCAATCAAAACATTTTCGGAGAATGTCGAAATATTATTTGTATTTTTCCAGTCCGTAAACCGTTGATATAATTTTTCCAACATTTTCTTAAATTTTTGGGGTGAAATATTTTTTATTGCATTTTCTGCTTTCTCTGATATATATGGAGAAGTCGATGGTTATTCTTCTATACCTATCGCTGATATAAGACATTTTGATAATATAATTATTGTTTTAATACCTACGGATTTTGACAAATAAAATAATTAGATAGGATTTTAGGACAAAAGTCAAAAGCATAGCATGATTGATTGAAAAATTATGGGTTTCTATTGATTAAAAATCTGTATCGTTATGAAAAATCTGTATCAACATGGATCTCATTGTGAAACGTTTTATGGGTATATAAGTGTATTATTATAGTAACGAGCGTAGGAAAATGCTTTTTAGATGATCATTTCGGTTCTCATTTCCATTCTAGTTTCACTCGAACTGTGTTCAAACAGTGTCATTTACCTTAGGTGATAATTATATCAAATTACAATCAAATTTGTTTCATTATGAATGTAAATTTTCACCAAGTATCGGTCTCATCAATTGATAGTATCAAATTATGTAAAATCGAATAAAAGTGACAACTCAACGGATCGTGTGAGAAAAATTAACAAAAACGGATGAACTGAGGGTACAAAGCCTTTAACTCGTACCGATCAATGATAACCCAAATACTGTTTTGTCTTTCGTATGAAATGTATTTAAACACATGTTTATCGTTGCGTTATTCAATTCACTTCCGAATGAGATAACATTCTGAATTCACCCTCTTAGGT
The DNA here is from genome assembly GCA_030704885.1 of Cynegetis impunctata. Lineage (NCBI taxonomy): Eukaryota > Metazoa > Arthropoda > Insecta > Coleoptera > Coccinellidae > Cynegetis > Cynegetis impunctata. Next base: position 534,108 of record JARQZK010002932.1, on the reverse strand, counting down.
AACAGTTTCAGTTTTGTCGTTGTGTGAGAAACGTTAAGAGTATAATTTTCAGATTTAATTTGGGGTATACAGAGAAACCCCAGTTTAATTGAAGCGCCACCCGCTGGGTTCTCCAAGTAACATCTGGCAGTAACAAGCTCATTGTGCCGGTATTAAATGTAGTTCAAGAAAATGGGTATAATTTGTCAACGTAAATATATTTCAACACAATTGGAATTTTATGCAACACGAATAGAAGAAATAAGTGATATAGAAGAAGGGTAGTCTTTACTGACTAGTTGGGATACTAATTAGGATAAAATATTTGGGTATAGCAGCAAGCAAAAAGTGTATTCTTTTAACACTATATTTCCGATATTTCGATAATGATTACTGTCATCTTCAGGGAAGCTACAAAAAATAAGTTACAAAAAATCTCAAATTGCTTCATAACTACCAATAGTAACAATACTCACTGTGTCTTTGAGAATGATTGCAAAAGATGTAAAGATCGAGATACAACATTATCAATTTCTATAAAACATTATTGATTGAGACCACAACATGCGATGATCATCAACTAACATAAACTCCAGAAAGTCTCAACAAAAATAAAACAAATCATAATTAATTTAGAGGAAACATTGTTGAAGACAGAAAATTAAAAATTCAAAAGTTTAAAACCGAAAAAATCTACTTCGTCGTTACATCTTATCTGAAAAAAACGCGACCAGCCATCTTGATTAAGAAATAGACATAGACAGCTTTAAAGAAAACTCTAATATAAACTATGACAGTTACAGTCCACTCTTTGGCCACTGCTAACAAATAAAATAGCCAAAAGTACAAATGACTCAAAAAACGAAAACAACTCATTCCTCACACAACATTAGGTACTTAAATGAATGCTTATATCAAAGTCTAATAAAAAAGAATACATTTCACTGAGATGATTAGAATCTGTTTTCTTATTTGAGCAATTTTCTGATTGAGAAGTGTAAGCCATCTCCATAAAAAGTCTTTTGGAAGAATTTTTTTCCCTCGTCAATATCTTGGTGTTACTAAAGTTCATAATGTGACCTGTAATATTCACATGTTCACTCAAAACACATCTTTCAGGATGACACCTACAGCCACTCTAATATGAGGTAATTCCGTCCTTAAGGGCTCTGTAAGATTAACCTATATATAATTTATCACAATTGGAGCAAGGAATGCTGTATACTAAATGAGATTGTGAATTTGAAGGTGTTTTATCCTTAACTTTAGTGAAAATGGAAATTATTGTTAATACTGTTATATATATATATATATATATATATATATATATATATATATATATATATATATATATATATATATATATATATATATATATATATATTTATTTTTCACTTGTATATAATATGTTTATTTCACCTTGGATACGGTTGCTATAAACACACTCATTATTCCCTAGGCCATTATGCCCGCATTTGCGGGCATAATGGATTCAAAACGCCCGCTTATTGTACTAGGAGAAATGAAGCAAATTTCATTGATTAAATACCTCATAATCCTTATCGTATACGACTCTGGATTTCTCCGGCAATGAATTATTCGCAGCTTTGGCTGCATTTTCTATGATATTCTTGGGTAAATTCATTTTCATTTCCATTATTTCTATAAGACTACACAAAGAAAGCAGCATGACATTCACTGAATATGATGACAAAAATATTCACAAACGTCAAACTATCAACAAATGACATGCCTACTATGAGAAGGAATAGGAGCAATGAAACGATTTTAAAATCGCTTTTTCATCATAATATAATAATTTTTTCGTGAAAAATAAAATCTTGTATGCACCGCGTGCGTTACTAGATCCTTATGCCCATCGGGCAACATTCATCCCTCGGGCCAGAGGCCCTCGGGCCGAATGTTTCCCTCAGGGCATAAGGATCTATATAACGCACTTGGTACATAAATAACTAATATATAAATATATATATATATACATATATCTATAATATATATATATATATATATATATATATATATATATATATATATATATATATATATATATATATATATATATATATATATATATATATATATATATATGTATATATATATAATAATATATATATATATATATATATATATCTATATAATCTCATGTTAAGTATTAGCAATATCAGGCTTGTTGAATCTTAAAAAACTTGATTTTATTGAAAAGTTGACGTTTCGCCACGACATTCGTGGCTTTATCAAAACTTTTGAGAAAAAATTGAAATTTCTTTGACATTTATATTTTTGAATAAATGTCAAAGAAATTTCAATTTTTTCTCAAAAGTTTTGATAAAGCCACGAATGTCGTGGCGAAACGTCAACTTTTCAATAAAATCAAGTTTTTTAAGATTCAACAAGCCTGTTATTGCTAATAATTATCAAGAGATTAGAAATAGTTCACAGGCAACAACAATACGAATAAATATATATATATATATATCTATATATATATATATATATAAATATATATATATAGATATATATATATATATATATATAGATATATATATTAATATATATATATATATATATATATATATATATATATATATATATATTGTATGTGTGTGGATTTATGTATATACAGGATGATTTGAGTAGACCGTGCATTGAAGACTTTTCAATTTGCTGTTGGATTAGAAACTTGAAATTTGGTGAGCTGCCATAATAGGTTATGTCCGTTCTACCTAAAATTTTCAGTCCTACAGCTATACAGGGTATGCCAAAAGTCGGAAACAACTTTCTTATTTTAAAACTGTAAACGCAAATCTTCTGAATGTCAAATCTAACTTCAATCTAACTTGTATTACGATAATGTAGATTTTACGATAGAAATAACATTTCAAAATTATTTTCAGTCAATGAAACTCACATGTAAGGAGATTGATACTGTAACATTCCCTAAATTTAGTAACCACAAGAAAATAGATATTTTACCTGATTATTTGATTTTCACAGCCAATCCATAAGCTTTGGTGTACTGAAGACAAGGTTGTATTATTACTCTTGTATACTACCGATGTCATCACTTCACACGATTCTAATAATAATAGCAATTGAGTCGAAAGCCTTCAGAGTTCACTATAAAGAGTTGCAGACCATCTGTAGTAGGTAAGTGTACCGAAGAAGTTTTCATTGCAATGAACAACATATATTAATTACATTTCTGTATATTAGTTTGCAGTTTTCGAATGCATATATAGTAGAAGTATTGGCATATTAAATTTTGTTTTAAATTAATTTCTTAGTTATTCTGATGTAATGTTGCTGTATAAATAATACTCTTGCAGCGAATACGATATCGATTGGTATTAATTCAGGAAATAAGTGAGAAATATAATTAGTGTAGAAGTTCGAAATTCAATTTATAGTTTATCAGTGAATTGAAAGTTAATGAATAACGCATTGCCTACTTCGCGTTTCAATCAAAACTCGGAAATGTGGAGAAAAATGTCGAAACAATATACCGACAAGCATTCAGCAAAGTTAGTAATAGTCATTTTCCATGGCAATTTCCAATCAAGCCAATCAATGGAAGCAGTTCAGTAAATAATAGAGTCTAACAGCGGTCGCAGTAGCGATTAGTTCTTCGTCTGTCCGTCGCCACATAGGGAGGGTGCCACCTCTGCACATTAATTGCCATAGTCATGCGGCTATGGAACCAGGACCTGAAATGGAAATCAAATCAGTTTATGGAAACTGTAGCTACCAATGCAGCTATTATTTTACTCCCGATGTTCCATGCTAATTGTATTGTTATAGATGTGGAATTGTCTGGTTGGTTGTGAGTGGGAATAAGCATCTGCCGAACTTCGGCTGCGAATAGAGTTCGAAGAATACCTCAACATAATTAATTCATTGGGGAAATTTGAATCAACTGAGTAATATCAATACATTGAAATAAATTATTTAAGTAAAATTACCTAATTTCTTCATGAGCAATTCTTGGGAAAAGCAAAAGTTTATAACGCATCTCAAACGACCTGAGATGATTTCATTGAATGACGGTTAATGCTGATGTAAAAGGGCTGCAAGTTGTTGCAAACCGAAAAAGCTTTTGTAGGTGAAGCGTTCCATAAGTTTGCAGTTCGGTTTTGAAATGTTTTCTGGTAGTTGATGTTCTGGCTATTGGCATGTGCACGGCGAATGGTGTGTATTATCTGCATATCTTATGTGATGAGTAAATTCTATTTCTGGTCGAAAAAGGGCCGTAAAAAACTTGCAGTATATATACATATATATATATATATATATATATATATATATATATATATATATATATATATATATATATATATATATATATATATATATATATATATATATATATATATATATATATATATATATATATATATATATATATATATATATATATATATATATATATATATATATATATATATATATCAGGGGCGGCTAGTCAAAGGAGGCTAAGCCTCCTCAATAATATTCCGTGTATCACTAATATATTATATTGCATAGACAGCATTCAGCATATTCATATTAATCAAAATCATATTATTTTATGCACCTACCTTCCTTTCAACCTACATTATATAATATAGTTTATTAATTACGATAGAAGGTATTTACATTTACTGCATTTCATTCATTTCAAGATTTGTGGCAACGCTGCGGAGGCATGGAAAGGTATAGTCTCAACGTTCATTATGCCTGCCACAGAAAAGCAAACAACGGTGCAAATACTCCGAATGAATACTTCATTGCAATAGAAAAGCAAAACACATGTAAATGGAAACACGGATAGGAACCCAGTCTTATACAATGTCGACCAATCACAACTATAGAATTTTGCGTGACATCGAGTGAATTCGTTGGAAAGCATTAATTGAATCGTAGTGTGATCCTAGTTACTAATGGCAGCGTGTTTACTTATATTGCTCGCGTATTGTTTTTAAATGAGTTTGGTTACTGAAGTTAATTTCAAAAATTTCAATGGTGACTTAGTGGAATATTTGTTATCCCATAACTTTAGTGCACTAAGTTATGAGGACAAAGTTTTGATAAAAGCATTGCGACCTACCTCTGAATTAAACAATTTGGTGCAGCGTAACAGACAACAAAACCGCGGTTTTAATACAAGGAATTATGAGAGACATCCTTGCGTAACCGGATCCCAGGTAAAAAATAAATTATTTTGTTGGCAGTGTTTACTTTTTACTAGTGAAAATGTCTCTGTTTGGGGCCGCTTAGGATTTGAGGATTTAATTCTATACCTAGTTGAAAGTGAGGAATGTTTCACCGATAAAGTAACTTTAAATACAGCACGCGGATTAATATCTTACTTACAAGATAAGGAATTTATATATTTTTTAAACATCTTTAAATTAATTTTTGAACAAACAGAAATAGTTTTTCAAATCTTACAGCACAAGTTTTCAGATGTAATTTACTCACGAAATCGGCTCAAGTTTCTTTTGGAAAAAATTTCAGAACTTCGTGCAGAAGTTTATTTTAAAAAACTATTTTCTGTATTTCAAACTACTGATGATACGACTTAATTTAGCCCAAAACGAAAGCAATTCAGTTACGCAGATATGGAGCTTCACTATAAGCAAATACTTTATGAAATTTTGGATACTATTAGGGGTCAAATAGAAATAAGGTTCTCTGATTTGAAAGAACTGCATTTCTTCGACTTACTCAATAAAAATTTGTTAACCGGATTTTCGGCTAATTTTCCAGATAACCTTTTGGAAAATTTATGTCAAAAATACACTTTTTTTGATAAGGTGGCCATAAAAAGTGAACTGTGTGTTGTTTATTTATTTATTTATTTATTTATTTATTTATTTATTACAAATGGGGACCTCTACAGGCCTAAGCCCAATAACAGAGATCCACTAAATACAAAAGCAAAAAAATGTTGATTCCGTAGGAAACAATTCACAAATTATTGAGATACATTAACCAAGAAGAAGAGTAAAATGAAAACAAATATAAGTAGAAACAAGAAAAAAAAAGTAGAAACAGAAATTACAATATCCTTAAATTACTTAAATCTATCGAATTTACTAAAATTCAGAAGTGATTGTAACGAATAATGACAATGAAATTTTGGGGCAAAATGAGAATCATGTGAGGACTATTAAATACTTTTTTGATAATGATTTGAATCAAGATTTACCCCGAGTTTATAAACTCTTATGTCTAATTGTTTCTATCCCGGTGACATCGGCTTCCGTAGAGCGCTCGTTTTCCACTATTAAGAGAATTAAAACTTATTCACGAAATTCAATGAGCCAGGATCGTTTGAAAAATATTAGTTTGTTGTCTATTGAAAAGGAATTGGTAAAACTTTTGGCGAAAGACGAAACATTTTATGAGGATATTATAGATCATTTTGCTAACGTTAAAGATCGCAGAATCCCGCTAATCTTCAAAAATATATAATAACTTTTTATTTGCTCTCACCAGCTGTTAACAAATTTGTTTAGTAGGTACCTATTTTGTGAAAGAAAAAATTTGATGAATAGATGAATTGACTAATTGGCTGAGAAGAGTTTTTGTGAATATTGTAAATAGGAGTTGTAGGTCTCAAGGTAGACACTCGAAAGTGAAAACTAATTAATAGCTTAGGGTGCTTGTTTTACTTTGAGTTTCTTTAAATTATAAGGCGGTTGACCTTGAAATCCTAAAAATTTTCGCCTATGGTGTATTCTTTTACACCTCTTGTAGCCTCCTCAAACCAAAACCTCACGAGCCGCCACTGATATATATATATATATATATATATATATATATATATATATATATATATATATATATATATATATATATATATATATATATATATATATATATAGTGAATAATAAACAATGGCTAAATACCCATTGTGGGGTTGCGCCGCATAAATGCTTTCTTTATCCGCTTTCTGAGGTGGGATCAATTCCAATAATTTCTATAATTTATAGCTTATTTTTCTCCATAAAGTCCTGTCCTTTGATTTTTCTTTTCATCCAGCGATACCTATCATTCTTAAATACTCCTCCACTTCCTTCAGCAACTTAGATCTGGGCCTTCCTCGCCTTCTCCTACCTCCTGGTTCACATTGCAAAACTGAGTAGACCATTGCATCCTCTCCTCTCCTCCATATATGGCCTTCTATCCTTCGCTTCTTTAGTCCTTTCACTATATCATCGCCGTTCATTTCTCTCAGTATTTCATAGTTTATCCATTGCCTGTATTCACTGCCAACTTTTATTGGCCCTAAGATTGTAGTAGGCCAGTGGAGTAGATAACTTCTTGCGATGGGGGGATATCACTTAGAAGAGCATATTTTGAGAAAATTTCAGTGGGCGACATTGTCTGAGAATAGTGAAGGGTACCCTCCCTTGCAAAAAATGTAAAAATACCTTTCTATGAAGAAAACAAATTTAGTATTTTAAAACAAATGAAAAAAAATATGAAAAACAATTTTTTTTCTGGAAATCTATAATATATATTGTGTATGGGTGCGTTTTTTCCAACAGAACGATCTATAGTTCTCTGTCAATTTAAAGTAATGGTATTGATAGCAATGGATAGAACGATAGCTATCGTACTGTGATGGCGTTCAGGTGCTTCATTTGATTTATATGGGAGAACGATAGATCTTTCTATTTTTCTTAAATATTAAATGTCATTATGAAGCCTTGTCGTCATGAAACATCCTTATATAATACAGTCCAACAGAATTTCTCGGCTTCGCCTCGGGTGTCAAAACTCATGCCATTTTGAGTATTCTTTAGATTATTTCCCTAGGTTAATAAATCACTGTCTGCTTCAAGTTTTACTTTTTTTTTCGTTTTCCAATTTTTTTCTGTCGGCACCGTCTACTTTCACAGGGCGACATTCGTGTCGCACACTTTGTATTTTAAAATATGCTCTGTGACTTAGTATAAAATTCCATTTCTTCTTACGTTCTATTTTTGTTGATAAAAATAATCTTTCAAGTACTTAGTACAAAATAAGGAGAAAATTAAATTAAATTGCGAAGAATTGAAATTAATTGAATTGGAAAAAATTAATTAAAAATTAGTAAACAATTGAATTATATTAAATATTAAATTATATATAATAGGATACATCATTGAACATATTCTTGGGAAATAAAAGCAGAAAATCGAATTTTCAGCTTTTTTTTGACAACTCACTCATGACTTCGTCAGCTGTGATTCTAATGCCACGATGAATTGCCAGAGCAGCCAAACCATTCAATAAAAAAAATGGGTCGAACAAGAGTTTTTAATTTTCGATAAATTTTATATAGTCATAAGGGTCATTACGAAGTCACTTCTTTAATTGTGCTCCTTTAAATCATTTTATTAGCTTCAAACGTCGATACCGGCAACGTAGCTAATATTCTGAGCAACATATTGATATTCGGAAAAAAATGTCTAGTCAATCATCCAGCTCTTTTTATGAATTTTCAGGCTTAACATCGCCTCTGCGAATTGAAATCTTTTTCCACGCTTTCAACTCAACGAGAATAGCAGGTGTGGCAGTGAGAAATTTTTGATAAAACTCGTCAGTTTCGATGAATTTAGCAGCTACTTTGTCAGAATCGTGATTAGTGAATTAGTGAAATTCTCATGATTAGTGAAAGTGATGATTAGTAGATCCATGATGTAGAAGTCCAAGAATGGATTGAACACCATCACTCGAAATTTTTACTGACTAGACAAATTTTATATAACTTCAAAATAGAATTCTATTAAAACCATTTGAACTTTTTTACACACGTATTTTGCTCATAGTGACCGATTAAGCTTACTAATTAAACATTGAATAAAATATGCTCAAAACTACTAGTTACTTCACCCAAAATAAAAAAAACGCTTCAATTTCTTTACTCATTATAATGTAGGTATATATATATATATATATATATATATATATTTATATATATATATATATATATATATATATATATATATATATATATATATATATATATATATATATATATATATAAATATATATATATATATATATATATAAATAAATATAAAAATATATATATATTATATATATATATATATATATATATATATATATATATATATATATATATATATATATATATATATATATATATATTATATATATATATATATATATATATATATATATATATATTATATATATATATATATATATATATATATATATATATATATAATAAAGTATAAACTTTAAAATAAAAACACTTTATAAAAAATCTTTAGATACTGTATCTAGCAGTAATAAAAAGTCGACATGTTTCGAGCTATGAACTCATTATCAAGTCTTGATAATGAGTTCATAGCTCGAAACATGTCGACTTTTTATTACTGCTAAGTACAGTATCTAAAGATTTTTTATATTGTGAAACATAAGCCAAGTGTTTTTATTTTAAAGTTTATACTTTATTCTTTATGATGTTTCACCAAGTGATGTGCGAGAATTCAATCTCAGTTATATATATATATATATATATATATATATATATATATATATATATATATATATATATATATATATATATATATATATATATATATATACAGGGTTATTCAGGTTATTCGACACGAATAGTTATGGCTGAAGTATTTGATTTTATAAAAGTTTTTTCTTAATACTTTTCATGTTTTACAGGGTGTGCCAAAAACAAGAAAAGTATCAAAGTTGGTATTTTTTTAATGGAATACCCTGTATATTATTTCATTTTTGGATTTTACAGTGAAATAAATGCCAGTTTCATTAAGGTTTAATTCACCTAAACCTTATGGTTTTCGAAATATCTATAAATATATAATATATATTGACTAACTTAGACTTAGTGTGTAAAAATAAAGGTAAAATAATTGCTCTTTAAACGGCACTAACTTGTTTAAATCAAATGGGACACCCCGTATTTTATGTCACCAACAGATGTAAAATTTAATTGTCTATCGAATACCTGAATACAATCCAATCGATATCCTTCCACGTTTTTATATAAAATGCACATTTTCATCTTGTAAACTGCTTTTAAGAAATTTATCATTCATCAAGTCGCCTATGGCGTTTTGAGAAATCAGAATTGATTGAAATAAACATTAAAATCATAATAATGTATGCGTTTATCTTTCAATATCTTAAATGTTATGTACTAGTTCAAATTATGAAGGAAAAAAATTATGGATATGGAACAAGCAATATTTTATATCAAGCGTTCAAAATGGCGACCACCAGACTCTAAAGACAAACGTTTCCTTTTTATAAAACCTTTAGCAACATCTAATAACATACGCGGGATAACATTTAGAAAAGCTTCTCTGATACGCTGTTTTCATGGGCGACTTGGCAAATATTAAATATCTTAAAATTGGTTTGCAAAATGATAATGCTCATTTTATGTTAAAAACGTGAAGAGTTATCGATAGAAATGTTTTCAGGTATTCGATAGACAATTAAATTTCACATTTGTGACATAAAATACGGTGCGATCTATTCAAGTTAAACAAGTAGGTGACGTTTAAAGATCATCATCATACGTTAATTAATAATAAATAGAGTCTGATGGTCGTCATTTTGAACACTTGATATAAAATATTGCTTGTTTCATATCCATAATTTTTTTTCCTTCCTAATTTGAACTAATATATAACATTTAAGATATTGAAAAATAAATACATTAAATTTGTTATAATCTTGACGTTTATTTCAATCAATTCTGATTTCTCAAAACGTCATAGGCGACTTGATAAATGATAAATTTCTTCAAATCGGTTTAAAATATGAAAATGTGCATTTTATTTGAAAACGTGAAGAAATATCGATTGGAATGTATTTAGGTATTCGATAGACAATTAAATTTTACATCTGTTGGTGACATAAAATATGGGGTGTCCCATTTAAGTTAAACAAGTTAGTGCCGTTTAAAGATTGCAATTATTTTACTTTTATTTTTATACACACTAAGTCTAAGTTAGTCAATATTTCACAAATTCGACATAAAGTTTGATCCAGTTAGTAGGCCTTATCATTAATTTGGTTAAAAACAAGATAAACACCAGTTGAGAGTTTAAGAGTTAAAACTGAGGTGAATTAAACCTCAATAAATCTGGCATTTGTTTTCACTGTAAAATCCAAAAATGAAGTAATATACAGGATATTCCATTTAAAAAATACCGAATTTGATACTTTTCATGTTTTTCGCACACCCTGTACAACATGAAAATATTATTAAAATGTAGTTCTAATAGGTCCCTATCCATCCTAAAGAAAAAACTCTCATAAAATCAAATACTTTAGCCATAACTCTTCGTGTCGAATAACGTGAATAACCCTGTATATATATTTTAATTATTATTGTCTGTGTTGTACCGTAACTTATTTGTCTATTCTTTTAGTAATAACTGGCTATTTGTGTTTGAAAACAGAGTTTATTAAACAGTTAATGTTTCGCCACGAAATTCATGACTTTTTCATGTAAGGGCTAGCTTGATGAAGCAACGGTCGACATGATCAATCTCTTTCATATAGTTTACTGTGGTAGAATGTTGAAAATATCGAGAGTATCGATCAACTTCAGTGCCTAAAGTCTAAACATTCAATTTGCATATTTGTACTAAACTAAGGTCATTTTATTCAGTATCAATTTCCTGTTAGAGTAGCGAGAGTTCTCATGATATTACTTTTATATATAGAAACAATGAAATTGAGTTACCACAAAATGGAATGAAAGAATTTTTTCCTACGAAGAACATTAAATTTCAAGAGAAACTTATTTTATCTCAGCAAAAACGCTCATTTGTTGGATAAATTTACAAAGTTCTTGATTTAAATCCAACACCCAGACATGGAACATTACAAGATATCCATATATTTCTCATACAAAATGATTCCTCTATATATATAGACTTCATAAACTTCACAGCACTATAGAAAAATCAGACGAAAGTGAATCCATCCAAAAAAATAATTATGAAACATAATTGTCTGTTATTTAACTTTTCAATTTTTCCTAAATGACAAATTAGTTTGAATCTTTCAAGTGTTTTGAGAAAATTTCGAGTTGAATAATCATGTTCATATAATAAATATGAAATCAAAACAAATACTTTATATTTTGAATTAATTTGGAGTAAGAGAAATAATATGGCTATTAAATTTTTATATAAAAACTATTTCGAACGATTTGAGGGTTTTGGGCTCAACAAACTGGCTGCCATCAAAAGGAACTATAACAGAACTACAAAGATTTATTTCTATAAATCTTGTAGTAAAATAATTCGACGGCTATTGGTTCAGTTATTTGGAAATGACTAGCTTTCAACTGGTTAAACGTTGATTAATAAATTATCGGCATGGGCGTGTAGATTACTGTCGGAAAGGACACTATAAATATAGGTATAAACACCAAAATAATTTCGATCTTTCAGAAGTTTGGAGAAAGTCATACATTTCGTGATGAAACGTCTTGAAATATAAAAGGCTTGTGATTGCTGATAAAAAAACTAATAAGTGAAAAACAGGCAAAAACATTCCAAAAATATACATTTATATATATATATATATATATATATATATATATATATATATATATATATATATATATATATATATATATATATATTATATATATATATATATATATATATATAATATATATATATATATATATATATATATATATAAATATATATATATATATATATGTATATATATATATATATATATATATATATATATATAAATATATATATATATATATATATATGAAAAACTTGGTTCTCGGGATGAACCGCGTAAAAGATTTGAAAAACGTCCAAATTGTTTGAACACCAGAGATGACAGTCACAGACTCCCATCAGCATGGAAGCCGCTTCTCAGCGGTCGCCGTGTCACACCCAATCGGAGTGCATCCCGCACTGGTACCGTGCGTGAATACCCCATTGACGTCAATACTACGTCAATAACTACGTCAATGGAGTACCCGCCCCCCTTCCTTATGAATACGGCCACGCGACGATCGGCCCGTCAGTTGACTCTGAAGAGTAGGCAGATTGAGACTTCAGAGTTGACAGGAAGCAGTACGGTTGGTGGAGTAGGCAGGTTGAGACCACGCAATCGTGTTATTTCCGATACCTCCTAATTCGATTCGTGGAGTAGGCAGATTGAGGCCACGTATCTGAATTATTTTCCCTTCTAATTCTCCTGAAGATGGCTTCGCAAAAGGAGCCGAAACGTCGAGATTTTCCAAATCTTTTACGCGGTTCATCCCGAGAACCAAGTTTTTCAAATACTTCCGACCGCGGAAATCTTTCTGAACATATATATATATATATATATATATATATATATATATATATATATATATATATAAATATATATATATATATATATATATATAATATATATATATATATATATATATATATATATATATATATATATATATATATATATATATATATATATATATAAATATATAAGTATATATATATATATATTTATATATATAAATAGTAATCTTATATTCATATAAGTATAATCATATGCGTATGTGTATGTGGGTGGCTTTCATCAGTGACTAAGTGCTTTTCAGTCCAATATCATTACCTTATTAGCACACTTAACTACAGTAATGAATAGCACTTAATAAGTAACTGAAGACAGTCAAAGTCGTAAAAACTTTAATGAAACATTGTTTTCTACTATTTAATGAAAATCATAAGCGCAAAACAATTTTTTTAAATTTCAAATGTTTGAGAAAGTCACAAATTTCTTGTGTCAACTTTTAATAAAATCGGTCTTAAAACTTAAATGGCCTCTTATTACGAAGGAATGAAAAATAATCAAAAAATATTATTTATATATATATATATATATATATATATATATATATATATATATATATATATATATATATATATATATATATATATATATATATATATATATATATATATATATATATATATATATATATATATATATATATATATATGTATATATATAAAACAAAAGAAAATTTATCGATCTAGCCCGCATATGTCGAAGCAGCCGTTGACACGTGTTTCGGACCCATTGGTGCTCATCAGAACGGCGTAGCCAAGTATGCGATGGAAAACCTGGAAATGAAACAGCAACAACAAGCAGAATCCTCTGCTTCGGAAGACAATCACACATTTGTGGTACATTGTTCGAACTCTCCGGTTTGGGAGATTTGGTCAAACTCTGACCACGGAGGCGATTAATGCCATCCGCGAGATCCTGGACCGTGGAAATAAACTACAAAGAGGAGATTTATCGCGGGGATATAGTATATAAAACAAAAGAAAATTTATCGGTCTAGCCCGCATGAAAAAATGAAAACTTATGCGGGCTAGACCGATAAATTTTCTTTTGTTTTATATATATATATATATATATATATATATATATATATATATATATATATATATAAATATATATATATATATATAATCTCTTGATAATTATTAGCGATAACAGGCTGGTTGAATCTTAAAAAACTCGATTTTATTAAAAAGTTGACGTTTCACTACGATATTCGTAATTGAAGTTTCTTTGACATTTATTGATTTGAAAAAATTTTTGAAAAGACAAGGCTGCAAATTTTCAATCCAATGCTTGGCTACGCCGTTCTGATGAGGACCAAAGAGTCCGAAACACGTGTCAACGGCTGCTTCCATATAAACGTACTATACCGATAATTCTACTCCACATCTTTAATGTTTTCCCATGACTAATTTCTTTGTTGTTAGATAAATAGTACCCTATTATTTTTATTTTCAAACATTACGTAGGTAAAGGTTTCTTTGGTTTCCCTTACCATCTAATGATAACTATTTTGAATGTTAATATTAAACTGAATAGCATATAATAAATAACTAGCAAGACAAAGCAGCCTTGTCTTTTCAAAAATTTTTTCAAATCAATGAATGTCAAAGAAATTTCAATTACGAATATCGTAGTGAAACGTCAACTTTTTAATAAAATCGAGTTTTTTAAGATTCAACCAGCCTGTTATTGCTAATAATTATCAAGAGATTAAAAATAGATCACAGGCAACAACAATTCGAATAAATAATTAAATATTGCAAGCTGAAAATATGGCAATGACCCCAAACTTAAGCTGAGAGTTTCAAGTATTGTTCTAAACTGTAAGTACCTTTTTTTAAAAGATTTGAAATTCTAAATAAATAAAAAATTTCATTAAAAACGGCTACTTCCATATAAACGAACTATACCGATAATTTTGCTCTACCTATTTAATATTTTCCCGCGACTAATTTCTTTGTTATTGTTTATTTACTCGTTCTTAGTTCTTGCGGATAGCATAAATCGTCTCCGTGGCAAAGTTTGACCAAATCTCCCATACCGGAGAGTTCAAACAATAAACCACAATTGTGTGATTGTCTTCCGTATCAGAGGATTTTGTTTGTTGTACTATTTTCATCTTCAAATTTTCAATCCAATGCTTGGCTACGCCGTTCTGATGAGGACCAAAGAGTCCGAAACACGTGTTAACGGCTGCTTCCATATAAACGTACTATACCGATAATTCTACTCCACATCTTTAATGTTTTTCCATGACTAATTTCTTTGTTGTTAGATAAATAGTACCCTATTATTTTTATTTTCAAACATTACGTAGGTAAAGGTTTCTTTGGTTTCCCTTACCATCTAATGATAACTATTTTGAATGTTAATATTAGACTGAATAGCATATCTGTCTTTTCAAAAATTTTTTCAAATCAATAAATGTCAAAGAAATTACGAATATCGTAGTGAAACGTCAACTTTTTAATAAAATCGAGTTTTTTAAGATTCAACCAGCCTGTTATTGCTAATAATTATCAAGAGAATAAAAATAGATCACAGGCAACAACAATTCGAATAAATAATTATATATATATATATATCTATATATATATAAGTATATATATATATATATATATATATATATATATATATATATATATATATATATATATATATATATATATATATATATATATATATATATATATATATATATATATATAATCAATTGGATGGCTATATTGAAAAAGCAACCAATCGCCAAACAGCTGAAAATGAGATTTCTAGTTGAGTCTATAGAGATATTCTAACACCCCACAAATATTTGTGTGGTCTATCCTCTAGCGGCATCTATGAACTGAAATTTTTATTTCAAAAACGAATATTTGGTTGTATTACTTTTCGAATAGAGAACCAAATTGTTGAGCATGTGTTGGTCCAAAAACGTGGTGATGTGTTTAATATCCTAATCAAAATATGTCTGGAGGAAAATTAATGTTAAGTTATTGCAAGAGGAATAGGAGACGGCAAGTGATCAAAGGAAATATTCACGGTATTTAGAAAAGAAAATAATTTAATATACCCTCGAAGTGTTGTGGTCTTTCTATTTTTGGTAATTGGTTCTATATTCGTGGATTATTATTTTTGATAATAAGAACATTTCAATAATATCAACAAATCATATTAAAGTGGTATTTTTTATTTAACTTGTGAATGTTCATGACAAATAACTTATTGAACTATTTATTCGAAATTTTATTTTATTCACTGGCAATATCTAAACATTTGATTTTAATCTTCAGCCTCAAGCCACCGTGCATTTGAATGCTAGTGCAGTTCAATGGAAAATTGAGAATTCCAATAATTTTTTTATAAACTGACAAAATACAAAATACCATACATTAAAAAGCAAGTGAAGGTCAAAAAATTACTGACAATGAAATCGAAACTATTATAGAAGAAAAGGAATCATCGACAAAATATATGAAATAGTTGAGTACCTGCCCTCGAAATATATTAAGATGACAACTTTACCTAGTACGTAGATACTTAATAAAACTGATAGTCGACACAATAATAATATCTATGTATTCATCTTCACCTGAATCATGAAATGATTGCTGTTCTTACGGAAAGTAATATTGGTAATGACATTCGGGACTCCGGTTATCAGTATTATGATTCAGAAAGTTCTGAAAGTGAAGGAGATTTGACCAATGAAGAAAATAAACGAAACCATTTTACAGATATTACAAATGTTGCTTATAATATACATAAAGCGTTCATAAGTAATGACTCTTTCAATCATGAAGGCCAGTATTAGGTAGAATGAAAAATCAAATCAGGGAAAATTCAAAAAGGGACGAATGAGAAAATTTTCCAATGAAAACGAAAAAATAAAAAAAATTCAAAATGAAGTTCACTTCAATAAAGCAGGAAAGAAAGTTATGCCAAAACAGTTCATTGAATACATATGTAATTAAAAAGAAAAGTGCATTTTAACAGGTGCTTTATGGAAATCAGAAAAGCTTTTATTGAAAAATATTGGAAATGTGGATGTTACGAGAGGCAAAATTCATTTATTTCAGCCTGTGTCACACAAAGTAGTATAAAATATACGAGACAAGCTTATTCATCTACCAGAAGAGATTTCAAAAAAACATATATCATAGAAAATTTTACTGTTTGATTTGTTTGTAAAGACATTAGCAATTTCCACGTAACGTGTTGATACTGCCCTGAAAAATTTTCAAAACTTAGACTTAGATTCATCGTGGAGCACATCGAAATCACAAGACTTTATCAGATACTAAGGTAAATGAAGTTATAGATCGAATCAAAAGGCTTCTAAGATATAAGCTACATTATCACTGATCTGTTACTTACAAAGAGTGTCTGCCGTCTTACATGACTGCAGAATTCAAATACAATCTCTACAAAGAGAAAGTAGTAGAAAACCCAGTAGGTTTTTCATCGAAATAAAGAAACTTTGCATGATTTATTAAACTTAACAAGAAAACCATTGAAAATAAGACGCATATAACAAATGTGACGTTTACAGTAACACGTCCGAAAATAATCCCCAGGTTAAATACGAACATGAAATACATTTGAATTACGCTGAAACTGTTAGAAATAGATAGAAATCAGATATTGTGAAAGTGTAAGATAATCCTGATATTGAAAGAATAGCATTTGATTTAGAAAAAACGTTATCTCTTCCACGTATCCCGAATAATACCATTATTTATAAAAGACAGTTGTGGTTGTATTATAATCTGAAAATTTCTTCTGAAAAAACTGGCAAAGGATACTGCTTTTTGTGGACAAAAGGAATGACTGGCAGGGAGTAGGCTCTTGCTTGAAAAAATTTACTGAAATATATAATATATAATATATAATGATAAGAACATTAGGGAACTGTGGCTCTGGAGTGACTCGTGTGGGGGTCAGAACAGAAACATAATAATGTGCCTAATAATGAAATTTATACTTCAACATCATCCTTCCTAACAAGTTATTTCAATCAGATTCCTGGAATCTGGACATAGTTTTCTACCAAATGGTGCAGACTTTAGTACCTAATATTGAAAAAGCACTGAAGTTTCAACAGAGATTATACAAGACTACATTAATGTTATTAAATCGATTAGCTCTAACTATCATGGAAAAATCTGATTTCAAAAGTAGCGGAAATTTGTGAAATGCTATAGTGAAAAACAAGTATTGATGGAAGAACCATTCCTATAGTTCATTTTTAAAATCTTCACATTCACCTGAAGCATCGTCAGAGAAATAGATTTAAAATCCAATTATAATTTTAAAGATATCCAACATCCTCCTAAAATCCAATTATAATTTTAAAGATATCCAACATCCTCCCCCTGAGGGCTCGGAATTACTATGAGCAGAAGGTGAAGTTATTTCTACCCCGAAATTGAAAGATATCCAGTCAATTCGCCAATTGATACCAGTACCAGAACACTAGTTCTATACAACAATTTTATAGCAAATGATAATAATGTGGTTGATGACATCGATGGATTTAATGCAGAACTAGACATTGAATTTGAGAATAATTGAGTTAAGTATATAAAAATGTTAAAAAATTTTCATTCATACAAGTCGATGTTTCATCCTTTCATCAAACCTTTAAGCGTTTACAGAAATGTACAGATTTATTTTGTACGGAAGAAAAGTGATTTTTGTTTCTATTTCGTAAGTTTTATGTTACCAAACAAAATATTTCAGTGAATATGTTCACTGCCAATAAAAATAAATTCAGCAATTTTGTGAAGGCCAGTTACCCTAACGAATATACTTGTTTGATTTATCATATTTTAGAACAAAGAATCAGGGGACCACGTTTTTTAATTCTTATAAATTGGTAGATAAGTTTTCTTATATGAATACTGGTAGTTCAAAAAGCTGTAAGTATCTATTTATGAGTATTAGAAATGATGGTATACCTACGTACATTTGTCTAGAGTCAAGCGAATGATTCTTTTTAAATTTTTTTTATATTTAGAAAACTCATATCTGGAAAAGGGATTTCAATGTTTTCTTGCAACGTTCCTTTTATTTTTACGAAAAAAAAATTTTTAACCGTCCCACTGGTCATTTTATATGGTATCTGCAAAGTAATAAGGTAAAAAAAATCAAACACCTTATTTGATAACAACTCTAAATTTATGTTAACCGCCATTTCTCCAAAACGGCCGATTGGTTGCTAGTTCCATTTCCCATTTCGCCATACAATGACAGGCCATTTAAGTTTGAAAATCGACTTCATTGAAGATTTAACGTTTCATCCCGGAATTCGTAACATTTTCAAAACTTTTGAATGATTGAAATTAATTTGGCGTTTATGAATTTTAGAAAAATTGTAAGATAAAGTTACTGACAATTGCCTACTAATTAGGTAGCATTCAGTCCAACATCAACAGTCAGTTCTACTAATATTAGATAGTAAGGTGAACTACAGAAATCTTTTTTGAATTTTAGTTGATTCTAACAAATATTAAAGGGAGATTTTTGCACTGAGACGCATGTCACATACCAATATGAATCTTTCAGTGTCAAATTTTTGACACAATGGTCAGATTTTACGTCATCCTGATCCCTTATCTCATCATTAATGTAAAAGCTTTTTATGAGGTGTTGAAAATTATAAATTTTCCTGGCTTAACGAGTTTATAAGGTTCGTTTTTAACAACAGAGCCTCGCGCCCTAATCGCTCTCTTTTTATTCGAAGCACCAAATTAAATTATTATTATTATTAGCGATCCTCACAATATTCCTGCATAGTACAAATGACTTTTAAATCAAATTGCTGGTGCCTCAGGCAGGGTGCTTCAAAAATGGAGTACGTAATTTCATTAGTTCCAAGATAGAACGGCAGATGGGAGCTTCTATAAAAATGCTTTTATTATATTTCGCAGATACAATGGCCCGTTTAGGGGAAAATTGGCGCATTTTCACTCTCTGCCAGTTCGTGTATGTGCGGACCTTTCGATTGTTTTAGACTCTTTGTGTCCCTAACTTGATTTTGTTGATGCGATAGTGTTTTTAATCACAAATAAACGAGACTCCACTTCGAGCCCTAACAAGTTTTATAAGCTTGCAAGCTTTGGATTATTTATGATTTGTTATATTTCCTCCTTTATTTTCACAGTAAGTCGTTCACGCCAATTAAGTTAACATTTGTCGTTGTTTTCAATTTAATAACTAGTGTTCAAGTAAATTTACATTGAGCAAATGGATTTCACTAGTTTCACTTCGATCACTGATTCCAATAATATAATTAATAAGTCACTGCGTTTCAAGAATATCACACAACTTTTCCATAAAAGATAGGTAATAAAATTGGATTTTTTTAAAATTAATTTTCTCTCAGCGAAAAGAGCTTTAATGATTACTAATTTCTAGAATAAACTAGGAGACTTCTAAATATTATGGGTTTTGAGCGTTATACAGTACTTTGTTATGGAAAATAAGTGGAAAATTTGGCGATGAAGATTATTAGCTCCCCTAGAGCAATTTTTATTCGGCAATATATTATTGGACATTCAATATAGACCACTCAATATTGCTTAAAAGATTGGGCTTCGTACAGATAGTCGTGTTATAAGATGAGTTTGACTTCCACATGCTAAGGGTTGAAATATATTTATAATATATTGTATACCTACGTATATACTGAGACATAAAAAAGCCTGAAATTGTTCATGGATCTAATGTTGAGATATATTATAGTCTGAAGCAAGTCCAAATCCAATATTGACATCATAAATTAAGATTGGTTTTTAGATGGAAAAACTTTTTTGTTACAGATATATCTGGTAAACTGGTTAGAGGGGTATACTTGGAAGAAAGAGTTTCAGCATGGTGGTTGGCTTCAAATGTGGATGAATTTTTGGAGGTTATATGGACCCACAAAAATAAATTTTTCTAGTATTTTGCCACCCCTAAGCCCCCTTCAAATTGAGATAGAGTATTGAAAATAAGCACATGAGTTGAGTAAATATCTCTTCTCCAGCTGAGGTCTAATTTATGTAGAGATTTTTTGATTTTTCGTGATATTTGAGCTTTTGCCATTCTCGAAGGCTTCTGCAGATTGAGTAAGAAGCCAAAAATTTGGTATGTACATTGATTTGATGTAAAGTATTTTTCTTTTAGGCTTTTAATTTTTCTCAAACCATTTTGATGTTAATATTTGAAAATTTTTCCTCGACCACTGCTTTATGTATGTATAGATTTTTATGTTTCCGTTCTTGTGGTTTGGAGCACCATCATAGTTTACTCCAGATTGAGTTAGATAAGGGGTCGAAAGTTTAAAGGTTGATTCTGTTTGTTACTGGAAAAGTATTCTTTGAGAGATTCAACTTGTTTCCTTAACCTCCGTTTTTTCAATGCAGATATTTCATATTTTTCAAACTTTTCTTTATTGATTATAATTGCTATAGGTATACCCTCTCAATGAAATTATTGAACTAAAATTTTCCTATTTAAATCAGATTATTCGAATGCATATAAATAATTCATTTGCTAGTAGGTAGGTACATATTATTGATAATTCTTCATATTCTCTGCCATGGAATCTGCAACATTTCTGTCCATAAATTTTAATAGAATATTGAATCTTGTTCTTACAATCAATTTTGTTATCAATCTATAATTATCTAATAATATTAATAATATAAGTTAATAAAAAAGTTTCCATGGATTCTTGAATTTGACCACTTTTTAAAATAGTATTTCATATTATTCATTACGGAGTATTTACTTTTATCCATTCATATTTTATTTGCTTAGGCCGTATTCAATACAAGAAATTAGTTACACTTGTTTCATATTAAGAAATATGATACTATGAACGTAATGACAGTTGTTCATTCATATTCAAATTTCCATTCTTATTATTGATTTGTTTCATTCATTATATATTACTAATGTCATCTATACATATTTTTATACATCTTTATGCAATAATTATTTGAGTTTTCTTCAAAATTTTGTCAAAATGAATCAATTGATTAATTAATAAACTTCAAAATGTCAATATCATTCTGGAATTGTCAATTTATTTATCAGTCAGCATTGTTGTCATGTAGGTAATAGTATATTGTACAATGAGCATGGAATGACATGCATTTCCTACGAGTATGACGTTTGCAGCACGAGCCGCAGGTGAGTGCTGCAAATTATACGAGTAGGAAATGGTCATTCCATGCGAGTTTTACACTATACTTTTTCTACGAATGATACTGTTACATAAAATGGGACAAGTAATATTTTTCCATTTAAGATTTTAAAAAATGTCAATCTGACGTTCCACAAAAAAACACACGACGCCGGTTAACGTCACTTTTGTAAAAATACCCGTGCACAATGTGAACTTTGTAGTTCACTCACCATGGTGAAAGAAGCACAGTGAAAATGGATATAAAAGAATGCACTATGTTTCGCAATTACTTTTGAACATAGAATGATGGTTTTTATTGACATTCGTAGAAAAATATAATTTTCGTAATCCCATACTGTCATTTTGATTTACCGGTATTCAGATGACATTCGAAACGTTATAGTTATTGACGTAACTAGGCCGATATGTAGCAAATAAAGGATGAGGTTGGATATTGTAATCCGAGGCGCAGCCGAGGATTATAACTAATGGAATCCGTTATTTGCGTATCGGCCGTGTGTCGTTAAAAATTTTTCGTAATCCCGTTGAAAGATTATATTTTGATTCCGAAAAAAGAAAAAACCCCGTACCTCGCAATTCTAAAGAAAAATCCCAACGTCGTGAACTCTGTTGTCATGAAACAGTTTGACAGTTTTATAAACAACGTCACTTTTTTGTGTTCGACCATGGATGAAATTGATGAAATTGAAGAACAAAATCAAATTCCTTTAGAAATATTGGGAGAATCATGTGCAGTGCAGCGAGTGTTGATTAACTGCCAAAAATAACTCAAAAGCGATATCAAAAAGAAAATGAAAATTTTGAAATGTGGCGTAAAAGCAAGAATGTAAAGGTGGTTAATGAAGATGTATTATTAGCCTATGCGAAATGAAAATCAGAGGTTTATTTTCCCAACTCGCTGTGGACCAAGATTTCAATGTTGTTATTGTAAGCAGAATGATGTTTTGAAATGAATATTTGAACAAGTGATTTCTTAACGGCCGCCGGCCGTTATGAAATTATAACTGCCGGCGGCCGTTAACACTAACTTTTCAATTGTCATCTGAATACCGTTAAATCAAAATAACAGTATGGGATTACGAAAATGTTAACAACCTACGTTCGTAAACAAAATTTATCGGCCGGCGACCGTTAAGAAATTACATATTCAAATATTTATTACAAAACTCGAAATGTTAATGTTATCATAAACTTTCAAAGCAATTTCAACATTGAAATCTTATGTTTATTAGCAGCAAAGAACCCATATCTTCAAGATCATCAACTGTCATATTCACTAGTTCATCGCAACGACATGCCCCAGATATTCCAAATATCAAAACTACCTAAAAAATTAAGTGTTGGTTAGCACAATGTGAAACAAACAAAATGTAATTTTATTACCTTCATCGCCAAATACTTTTCATCTGGGGCTTCAGACAAAAATTTGCTGAACTGTTCCCTTGACAAGACTCTCGATTTCTTTGGCTTATAACCTTCTCCTTGCTTTTTTAAAAATGCACGCAAATTGTTGTATTTATTTTCAATGTTCACATTATGCTTCAAATTCAACACAGACTTTATCATTGAATAATGAGCCCACAAACTAGAACTCTGCATTTTCAGTGCCATTTCGGTAAAATATGCCAACAAAACGTTCTCAGAGTATTGCAATACTTTTTTTCCATTGCACCATTTGTTGAACTTAACAAACGCAGCTTCATATACTGCAGCAGATTTCGTCGGCAGCAAGTTTTGTATAGCTATTCTAGCTACCTCTACCACCTCGGGAGGATCACTACACATTTCTAAACTCATTTTCTTCACCGAATTTGAAATATTTGTTTTAATGGATGTCAAACAAGTACGTATCCATGACAACGATACGAAAAAGGCAATATACAGTGAAATAAGTTCAAGATTCAATCTTGTTATCTTTATTAAAAAATTCGTTTTCTTTCATTGTTTTATTTCGAATGAAATTATGCACGTTTGAAGATAAAATAGTATATGATATTGGGAGAATAAGATACTTTATGTGCTTCGCATGGATTGTCTGACGAACGTAGTGAGTCAGACAAATTTTCCACGCTCAGCACATAAAGTATCACTTATTCCCCTAATATCATAATATACTATTACATAGGTCCTCTACATTATCTCTCATGAACCACATCATCAGCTTCACAGCACTGAAACAAAAATAACTCAATAAAAATCACCCAGTGCCTCCCACAACAAATGTTACGATGTCCAATTCAATATCATCTACTCAACTATTTCCAGATTTCCAATAGTACAACCTCAATAACATATTCGATACAATAATTTCTATTATCATATGAAAATAATGATGGCACAGCTTTTATAATTGAATTATTCAAATATTAGATATTTGTTTAGTTACCAAAGAGACTATTTTTAATCTTGATTCAGTTTCCAATAGTTCAAACTTTTGAGAGATGTAAAAAAACACACATTTTTTATTTTAAATGTGAGGAAACGTAGATAAACAGTTTTCAATAAAATAATTTTTATCTCGCAAACGCCTGCTGTTATTGCTAAAAAGTACATAAAAAAATATATATATATATATATATATATATATATATATATATATATATATATATATATATATATACAGGGTTATTCACGTTAATCAACAAGAAGAGTTATGGCTAAACTATTTGATTTTATGAAAGTTTTTTCTTCAGGATGGATAGGGACCTATTAGAACTACATTTTAAAAATATTTTTATGTTATACAGTGCGCAAAACCTGAAAAGTATCAAAGTTGGTATTTTTTAAATGGAATAGCCTGTATATTATTTCATTTTTGGATTTAACAGTGAAAACAAATTCCTGTTTCATTAAGGTTCAATTCACCTGAACGTTATGGTTTTCGAAATATTTTGTATTTTGTGAAAATGTAGTATCAGTTTTAACGCTCAAACTCTCAACTGGTGTTTTCAACCAAATCAATAGTAAGGCCTACTAACTGGATCAAGCTTGCTGTCGCACTTGTGAAATATTGACTAACTCAGACTTTGTGTGTAAAAATAAAGGTAAAATAATTGCAATCTTCAAACGGCACTAACTTGTTTAACTTAAGTGGGACACCCAGTATTTAATGTCAGCAAGAGATGTAAAATTTGATTGTCTATCGAATTGTCTATACGAATAAACATTTTAATCGACATCTTCTCACGTATTCAAATAAAATGCATATTTTCATCTTGCAAACTGATTTTAAGAAATTTATCATTCATCAAGTCGCCTATGGCGTTTTGAGAAATCAGAATAAACATTGAAATCATAATTATATATGAGTCTATCTTTCAATATCTTGAATGTTATGTACTAGTTCAAATTATGAAGGAAAAAAAAATATGGATATGAAACAAGCAATATTTTATATAAAGCGTTCAAAATGGCGACCACCAGACTCTAAACACAAACGTATACTTTTTATAAAACCTTTAGCAACATCTAATAACATACGCGGGATAACATTTAGAAAAGCTTCTCTGATACGCTGTTTTCATGGGCGACTTGGTAAATAAAACATTTCTTAAAATTAGTTTGCAAAATGAAAATGCTCATTTTATGTAAAAACGTGAAGATAGAATCGTTTTGAGGTATTCGATAGACAATTAAATTTCACATTTGTTGGTGACATAAAATACGGGGCGATCCATTTAAGTTAAACAAGTAAGTTATGTTTAAAGATTGTAATAATTTTACCTTTATTTTTCCACACCAAGTATAAGTATATAATATATATATATATATATATATATATATATATATATATATATATATATATATATATATATATATATATATATATATATATATATATATATAATATTTCCCAAGTGCGGTATAATACACACCTCCAGCAACACCAGACAATATGAAAGAGCATTTCAAAGGAGCCTTTCTAAATGTAAGCCCGCGTATGTTCTCAAATGTTGCTTAAGATTTTATAAAAAGGATACTTTTGTTTTTGAAGTCTGATACTTTACCTGTATTTAAGGGTAAATTTGTAAATCACCATACGTTAATTAATAATAAATAGAGTCTGATGGTCACCATTTGGAACACTTGATATAAAATATTGCTTGTTTCGTATCCATAATTTTTTTCCTTCATAATGTGAACTAGTACATAACATTTAAGATATTAGAAAATAAACGCATATATTATGATCTTGATGTTTATTTCAATCAATTCTGATTTCTCAAAACGCCATAGGCGACTTGATAAATGATAAATTTCTTAAATTCAGTTTGCAAGATGAAAATGTTCGTTTTATTTGAAAGTGTGAAGAGGTATCGATTGAAATGTATTAAGGTATTCGATAGACTATCAAATTTTACATCTGTTGGTGACATAAAATACTGGATGTCCTATTTAAGTTAAACAAGTTAGTGCCGTTTTTTTACCTCTATTTTTACACACTGAGTCTAAGTAAGTTAATATTTCACAAGTGCGACATAAAGTTTGATCCAGTTAGTTGGCCTTACCATTAATTTGGTTGAAAACACCAGTTGAGAGTTTGAGCGTTAAAACTGATACTACATTTTCACAAAATACGAGATATTTCGAAAAGCATAAGGTTTAGGTGAATTGAAACTTAATGAAACAGGAATTTGTTTTCACTGTTAAATCCAAAAATGAAATAATATACAGGGTATTCCATTTAAAAAATAACAACTTTGATACTTTTCATGTTTTCCGCACACCCTGTGAATATATTTTTAAAATGTAGTTCTAATAGGTCCCCATCCATCCTAAAGAAAAAACTTTCATAAAATCAAATACTTTAGCTATAACTCTTCGAGTCGAACACTGGGAAAAAGAAAATATTTTCCGTTTAATAAATGAATGGTTATGTCGATTTAGTTTCATTGAACAATTAACATGTCAGTGATACTACTTTTATGAATGCTCAATATCACGACAAATCTATGTCATACCACATCCAAATGATGATAGCTTCAATTATTATTGACTACTTCATCAGTTGAAATAATCAAAAACAGGTAATTATTAAATATCTTTCCTGTAGTGGTATTACGTTCAGGGTGAATATAACTTATTTAATAGTTCTATTTACCACTACAAATGATAGCACGTATGAGATGACTTCCTGTGATGTCAAGATTTACCACTACAAAGAGTAGTAAAAAAGCCGAAAGATTCCGAAGTACCTAACAAGCACGCGACGCTCCAGTTTCCGATATGCTTCCGATGTGTCGCCATTTTTATCATTATTGTTTTCTGTATTGCTGTTCGTGAGTTGTGCACCCATTCTCATTGTTTTAATTTTGCACTACTGTTTAAAGTTGAAGTTCAATTTCAACGAATAGATACCTAGAATGGAAAGCTTACTGATTCAATGGAATTTGGATATTTGAATACCAGTAATCAACGGTAAGTCATACTCTGTTTCATAGCGAATTTGGAATGGCACTAATGACTTCAACACCTACCTAAAGGCAGAATTCATAATCGCATGTAGGTTTGTCTGACACAGTGGGTATTTCCTAATTTTTTCAAATTTGATTAACCTAATCAACTAGATAGATGTAAGTATATACCCATATGACTTAGGTACATTTTTCCATATTAAATTTATAAGTAACTGCATATTATTGAAAAGCGTTAATTTCCCTGCAAATGTCCCAAAAATATTCCCATAATACCTAATATACTCACCTGCTCATAATTTCCATAGAATATTATCATTAAGTAGTTTTTATTACCTATTAAGTACTTATCTCCATTAGTTTGTGTAGAGAACAGTTTTTTTACCAGTATACTTGTTTGTGTAGAATTGTGTGGAACCTTAGTCTTGTATTTTTCAGAAATAGTGGATGAACAACTTGAAGAAGAAAGCAACTGGCTCAAGTACAATTGTGAACCTTGAGGGAAGTTCAAATCTTTGGGAGAGGACTTCAGAATATCGAATGAATCAATTTCCAAACACCCTGTATATTGATTACTAAAGTTCAATAAACAAGCCTGTAAACAGTGTCTTACTTCTATTACATAATTAAAATTGGTTATGTTTCCGAAAAACAACATATAAGTACGTATGAAATACTCATTTAGTGAAGTTATAATGAACCTGCAAAAATCTCTAATATTATATCAGTGCAGATAAATAATAACCATAGATTTATGGATAAAAATAGAAAGGTAGTAGTGTACATTGTCATATAAATGCTAGGTAATACCCTTATTTGGTTATGTAGTATTCCATGGCACCGATAAATAAGAACAAATCGACAAGTGGGAGTTACTTGTTTGTAGTGGTAAATAATAACCAAACAGGAAAAGTACTTGATGCTTTAAGCTTCAGTATTTATTATTGTTTGAATCATACTATTTTGTAGTGGTAATATTTAATAAATGTAGTGATTGGCGCCTATTTGACCACAACGCTTGGTATAATATAGTTATCTTTCGGTATTCACAACGGATTATTTTTTTCAGTGAATAAGGTGAATAGATCTGTATATATATATATATATATATATATATATATATATATATATATATATATATATATATATATATATAATATATATATATATATATATATATATATATATATATATATATATATATATATATATATATATATATATATATTATATATATATATATATATATATATATATATATATATATATATATATAAGATATATATATATATATATATATATATATATATGTATATATATATATATATATATATATATATATATATATATATATACCATTTGTCCCAAAATTAAGGCACCAACATTGCTTTCTCGGTCAATATAGGAGATAGAAAAAAAGTTAAATGGTAAATATTTTAGACAATTTCATTAATCCTTTCATATTTGATCTATCCTCATTCGTTTTCGAGGTAAACGAAACATTTTCCTTCATAACTCAAATATCGTTGTTTTATGTTGGTGGAGACTGTACATTGTGAAGGCACGTTTTTATTACCATTCGATTTATGACACTTTGCACCCTCTACTTTCTTTTTAGATTTTAACAACAACTTTTGTTTTTCACACGGAAGTCATCTTTGATTTTTCCAAACTCTGAAAGTATTTGAGCTTTCCAATGATATGTCACTTCCTAGAAAAATTTTCCGTTTCAATCAAGTTATTCGAAGAAAAACAATTCGAATATAAAAGAATATTGATACTAGGTCATGACAAAAAATAAAATTTCTTCAATGGCTCCAAGATATTCCACAGATACACTCTGAAACTGCTCAAATTTGTACCCTAACCCGAAAAGCCTTTCCACAAAACAAATACCAAATCGTATGAGCAAGTACTGAAAAAGTATCGTCCGTGTGCTTCTCATTTCGACAAACGATCTATTAAAATTAGATGAAAAATATACAGATGAAAGATATTAGTCCAAAAAAAAGAATTTTTACAAACGAAATGAAAATTGTTGGGCAAGTATTTTCAAGATGACGTTCGACAGAAAAGAAAATTAAACTCTGTGAAATCGCCATGGACTGAAAGACCAGAAAGCGGAACTGGAAATTTCCATTCAACTGATATTATCTCACCTGATAAAGCCAAGTTAGCATTGAACTGAGTATAACAATCGCTCCATTCATATCTCAGTTGACTGAAAAAACTAGATAAACTACAGCGCTATAGGCCGTCTTCAAGGAAAGGTGCTGCTTCTCAATTGAAATTTTAGTGGACCTTTCCGCAGAATGTCTTCGGAAATACGATTAGAATATATTATATATATATATATATATATATATATATATATATATATATATATATATATATATATATATATATATATATGTTCAGAAAGATTTCCGCGGTCGGAAGTATTTGAAAAACTTGGTTCACGGAATGAACCGCGTGAAAGATTTGAAAAATCTCGACGTTTCGGCTCCTTTTGCGAAGCCATCTTCAGGAGAATTAGAAAGGAATAATTCAGAATCGTGGCCTCAATCTGCCTACTCCACGATTCGAATTAGGAGGAATCGGAAACAATACGATTGCGTGGTCTCAACCTGCCTACTCCACTAACCGTACTGCTTCCTGTCAACTCTGAAGTCTCAACCTGCCTACTCTTCAGAGTCAACTGACGGGCCGATCGTCGCGTGGCCGTATTTATAGGGGAGGGGGGCGGGTACTCACGCTCATCAGTGCGGGATTCACTCTGATTGGGTGTGACATGGCGACCACTGAGAAGTGGTTTCCATGCTGATGGGAGTCTGTGACTGTCATCTCTGGTGTTCAAACAATTTGGACGTTTTTCTATTTCTACAGCTTCACGGAAAATTCGGGATTTGAAAGATCGGACGGGAGCAATAGTTCTTGTATTGGGGAAATCGATAATGTGGCCTGTTTGGGTGTGATGTTGGGAAAGGGCGTTGGTGATATATGAGTGTCTTACTGAAAGTGAATGTTCTTTGGCACGGACCTGAATTCGTCGGTTCGTTTGTCCTATATAAGAACGAGGACAATTGGAACAGGGAATCTCATAAACACCGTGATTTTCGTTAGGAATTTTATCCTTGACGGATCTGACCAGATGGGAGAGTTTTTGTTGAGTGGTGAATATTGTTTTGATGTTTGTGTTTTTGAGAGATCTTGCGATCATATCTGTTACTCCTTTGATGTAAGGAAGAAATAATTTAGGTGTAGATTCTTGTTCAGTGGGATTGGAAGGAGGTAGAGGTGGGGTGATGTTTGTTTGTTTGCGTATGTTCTTGTTGATTTGATATGTGTTGTAACCGTTCTGTAATAATATATGTTAATTATGAGTATTGAGTTCTGATTCACGGTGTTCGTCGTCAGATAGTCGAATGGAGCGGTAGACTAGGGTATTAACTACAGATTTAGTTGAGAAGGATGGTGGTGAGACTGGGCGTTCAGATAACGGTTTGTATGGGTGGGTTTACGATAAACTGAATAGGAGAAGCCTTGGGATGGAAGTTTTTTGACCATGACATCGAGGAATGGCAGAGACCCATCGTTTTCCACTTCCATTGTGAATTGGATACTTGGATGTATGCCATTCAAATGATTCAAGAAGTGGAGCAACGAGTCTCCGCCATGGGGCCAGATCGCAAAGACATCGTCTACATAACGTAGCCAGCATGAAGGTTTAAGGTCGAATGACGAGAGAGCTTGGGTTTCGAAATGTTCCATGAAAATGTTGGCTATGACGGGGGAGAGAGGGGATCCCATTGGGGCTCCCTTAATTTGTCTGAAGAAATTGCCTTGAAAGATGAAGTAATTGTTGGCCATGCAGTGTTTGATCAGAGATAGGTTGTCTGGGGATATTTGATGTTTCTTGTCTAGGATGGAAAGTGTTTCTTCAATGGGGATATTTGTAAATAAGGAGACAATATCAAAACTAACAAGGAGATCAATTGGGATAATATCAATACTTTTGAGGAGGAAAATCACGGTGTTTATGAGATTCCCTGTTCCAATTGTCCTCGTTCTTATAGAGGACAAACGAACCGACGAATTCAGGTCCGTGCCAAAGAACATTCACTTTCAGTAAGACACTCAGATATCACCAACGCCCTTTCCCAACATCACACCCAAACAGGCCACATTATCAATTTCCCCAATACAAGAACTATTGCTCCCGTCCTATCTTTCAAATCCCGAATTTTCCGTGTAGCTGTAGAAATAGAAACGGTTAGTGAAGTAGGCAGGTTGAGACCACACAATCGTATTGTTTCCGATTCCTCCTAATTCGAATCGTGGAGTAGGCAGATTGAGGCCACGATTCTGAATTATTCCTTTCTAATTCTCCTGAAGGTGGCTTCGCAAAAGGAGCCGAAACGTCGAGATTTTTCAAATCTTTTACGCGGTTCATTCCGTGAACCAAGTTTTTCATATATATATATATATATATATATATATATATATATTTATATTTATATATAATTGTATATATATATATATATATATATATATATATATATATATATACAGGGTGACCCAGAGCTACGTAATCGGTCCATAATTTTTTTGTCATTGAAGATATCGAAATGAAATTTTCAGAGCAAATATGATCCGACTAAGTCTATTTTTCAAAATTATTTTGAGGAAAATTGCACTTCCGGTTTTGCCGGAAGTGATATCAACTTTGTTATTTCAAATGGCTTTTTCTGTATATCTTTTGATTTTCGAATTTATTATGTTTATTTATTTATTTATTTATTTAAAGATTAACGTGCATCAGCTACTAGGCTATTGGCACAGGTGCGGTATTTAGCATAACTATATAAGATTAAACAGTTTTGTGGATTTTAGGAAAGATAAAACATTATAAAGATTCGAATTTGATGAGTGGTTTTCTGTGATTCTGTTTTTCAAATGAAATTCTTGTCGAGCTGCATCAAATTGGTGGCAGTCTTGTAGGACATGTTCGACTGTCAGCCGAACATTACACTTGCTGCATAGAGGTTGAGCTTGATTGCTTGTTAGGTAGCCCTGGGAGAGGCGGGTATGTCCTATTCTTAATCTTCTTATGACAGTTTTGTTTCTTCTATTCATCCGTGGCAAGCTATGGGAGTCTATAGCGGTCTCTATTGACAGCAGTTTGGTGTTAGAGAGGCTCCATAGTTTTTATCTTTTGTTTTTCATTAGTCTTTTAAACCTATTTCTCAGATCACCTGCCAACTGTAGTTCTCGGATGGTATCTAGTCTGAGTGATTCCTTCGCCATCTTGTCAGCCAGCTCATTTCCTCTTATCCCTACGTGTGAGGGGATCCATATAAGAGTGATGGCATTTCCTTGGGCCGATAAACGTTCACTTTCCATATGTATATTTTGGACAAGGGGATTTGTAGAGGAGATGTCTTCAATAGATTGGATCGACGAGAGGGAGTCTGTGCATATTGCAATATTTGAGTTAGAGGTACTTATTATCTCCAGTGCAGTGAGGATAGAGAAAAATTCTCCTGTGTGAATGAAACAGTGTTTTGGAAGTCGGGTTTTGGAAATTGTCTCGTCTAGTGTACATACCGAACATCCAACGCTGTAGTCGTCCTTTGAGGCATCTGTGTAGTGGATTATGTCGTAATCTTTGGAGTTTATTATGTTAAGGAATGTCTGTTTAAAAAATAATGGGGGAGTAGAAGATTTGTGATAATTGGTCAAAAATGTGTTAATAGTGATGGGTCTTCTGGTCCAAGGAGGGAAAGAGCTTTGGCCGATAGGTTTGGTTTCGTAGAATATAGAGGGATTGCTAACTAGATTCCGCAAGAGTTGGGAGAGCGGTTTTCTTTTGCAACATCGATTAACTGGAAGGGCTGTGGTGCTGGATAATATTTCATAACAGGGATTCTCTTGGTTAGCAGAAACTTTCGAGAAATAGGAAAATAATAGTTGTTGACGTCTCAATGAGAGTGGCATTTCGTTTGGTTTGAACAACAGAGACTCGATTGGACTTGATCTTAAAGCACCTAGACAAATTCGAATGGAAGAGTTTTGTATAGAGTTGAGGATCTTCAGATTTGAGACACTAGCAGAGCAGTAGACAATACTTGC
>JARQZK010002932.1:450000-492500 GCA_030704885.1 Cynegetis impunctata | reverse complement strand
AACGACTACAACAAATCTTGGAAAAATATATGTCACGAGAATTAAGAGAACAAAAGTACAGGTTAAAAACTTATGTCAGAGTAACTGACATTTCTATGGTCTTACACAGCGCATGGACTAGTCATAGAAAAAATATATATATATATATATATATATATATATATATATATATATATATATATATATACATATATATATATATATATATATATATATATATATAGGTATATATATATATATATATATATATATTCATATATATATATATATATATATATATATATATATATATATATATATATATATATATATATATATATATATATATAATATATATATATATATATATATATATATATTATATATGTATATATATAATATATATATATATATATATATATATATATATATAAATATATATAAATATATTTATATATATATATATATATTTATATATTTATATATATATATATATATATATATATATATATATATATATATATATATATATATATATATATATATATATATATATATATATATATATATATATATATATATATATATATATATATATACAAATATTTCTTTTTTATCCCCAGTACATATTGGCATTTCCAGCGGCTCCCATCGAGTCAAATGGGCTGCAATTTGGCAACTAGGATTGTTTTCGTTGCAAAACGAGAGAATCAAAATTTGGTTAAATTTTTGCAATCCCCGCCATTTTTACGTAGTAATTTGTTGTTTTTCCTTGGTTTTCAAAAAATTGCCGAACTCCATAGTTTCTGCTGATGAGTTAGAGGGTTGAAGTTTAGGTGCTCAGCAAGGGCATCAAAAGTCGAATCTTTTTAACTATACCAATATATTTCGACAGTACATTTCTGTCTTCCTCAGGGTCTAAAAACAAAATACAAAAACTATGTAACAAAGAACACTTTCAGATTTCAAACCACTTACAGCTATTGATCAGTAAGTAAACTAAGCATAAAAAACATTAAGAGTATAAATTATTTAACATAAGGCTGCAACGACTACAACAAATCTTGGAAAAATATATGTCACGAGAATTAAGAGAACAGAAGTACAGGTTAAAAACTTATGTCAGAGTAACTGACATTTCTATGGTCTTACACAGCGCATGGACTAGTCATAGAAATATATATATATATATATATATATATATATATATATATATATATATATATATATATATATATATATATATATATATATATATTATAGCATATATATATATATATATATAATATATATAATATATATATATATATATATATATATATATATATTTAAATATATATATATATATATATATATATATATATATATATATATATATATATATATATATATATATATATATATATATATATATATATATATATATATATATATATATATATATATATATATATATATACATATATGTCTTTTTTATCCCCAGTACATATTGGCATTTCCAGCGGCTCCCATCGAGTCAAATGGGCTGCAATTTGGCAACTGGGATTGTTTTCGTTGCAAAACGAAAGAATCAAAATTTGGTTAAATTTTTGCAATCCCCGCCATTTTTACGTAGTAATTTGTTGTTTTTTCTTGGTTTTTAAAAAATTGCCGAACTCCATAGTTTCTGCTGATGAGTTAGAGGGTTGAAGTTTAGGTGCGTACATTAAGTTCATGTTGAAATACGATTCTTTGTAGGGTTCACCTCTTTTTCTCAACCGCGCTACATTTCGTGGTGACAATTCCTTCCGAATTGCATCTCAATCTGATTCGCCATCAGTACGCGATACATTTCGCAAATTTGTTTCACGTAATTTTCAATTTACCAAATTCCAAAATTGTGAAATTAACATAGTTTCTATATTCTTGTTTCAATATATAGGTATATACATATATATATATATATATATATATATATATATATATATATATATATATATATATATATATATATATATATATATATGTATATATATATATATATATATATATGTATGTATATATATATATATATATGTGTTTAATTAATAATTGAACTTATTTCAACTAACTAATCACTTCGATAAATTGTTACTCCTTACTGAGTTACAAAAGGTGTTTTATTTATAAATTTAAAAACTATCTGTGTCCACTACTTTAAAACTATCTGACGTATTCGTGTCAAACTTGACGGGAAATGTAGATAGTCTACACCCTACTTCACTTTACTTTCACTTATATGTTAAACAAAAACAAACGTTTCTCGCTACTACTTGCGACATATTGCAATTATGTTCAGGCTTTGTGCAGATCAGCGATTACTTCATCTTTGGATTGTATTGCCAGATGTAGTGAATTTATGTGACCACCAAGAACTCCAGATTGCAATCCCTTAGATTTCTATTTCTGGGGGAATATGAAATTGCTGATAATCTCAAAAGAAATAAATAATCGCCACGAACTATGGCAGCAAATAGTGAATTCCGCCAATTTTATTTCCAATCGACCAAATATATTTTCAAAAGTTAGGAAGTTCGTTTAGTAAAAAAATAGATAAATTCATTGAGGTAAATGGAGGTCAAATTGAACATATGTTTTGAAGTCTGTTTATATTATTTGTTGTGAATAAAATGTGCTTTCTGATATTTTAGTGTTAAAATTGATTCATAACAAAATTATTCTTTTTAGAACAATAATTTCTTTTTAAATGTTGAATACATTTATTCGTTTCAATAAATTATAATGAATAACGTCACATTTTAGTTGATACTAATTAAAGCTTGATTCGCGTGATAAATGCAATCTTATTATCTAAAAACACCAACATAATTAATACAAATAGTAATCAAAATAATTGTGCAGCTTTGTGTTTAATTTTAAATATCTCGGAAAATAAATGATTTTATCGTTACGAAGAAAGGGTATGTTATTCACAAAAAAGTATTGAAGAATATAAAAATTGTAGTAAAATGAAAATTCCAGTGGCGTAGAATTTGGGAAGGGTCAACCAACCACTTGCCCCTGTCGTATGCGTCTGGTATTACCAAAAACGTTTATTCAACATAATTCAGTAGGATGTAGAGTATCTACACGTCTCTTCAAGTTTGAGAGGGATACGATAGATAGTTTTAGAGCAGTGGGCATAAATAGCTTTTAAATTTTCAAATAAAACACCCTGCAACTCAGTTTTGAGTTTAAATGATTTAGGTTAAATCTTAATATTTTGAGCTCAAGATTCAACAGTTAAAATATTTCCAATTATTAATTAAACACCCTATATATTTATATATATATATATATATATATATATATATATATATATATATATATATATATATATATATATATAATGTCTATGGATTGTTTGCTTACCGTATCATTATTAGTAGAATTATTATATCAGTAAGAAACACTTTAGCTACAAGTTCCCTACAAATTATAAGAAGAACTCCATATGTATGTTCCTGGATATTATAAACTTTTCAAGGATATTAATACTTTTGATAACGGCATAATATAGGTAACGAAATATATATCTAGAGTTCTTATTATAATTTTTATATGAATCAAGAACAATGTGGTTTTTAATATATGAATCTATGATACCGAAAGTGGTTCACCATTTCCGAGCTTCGTGCATTAACGAACGATTTTACTAGCGATCACAGGATGCCTGTTGTACTTATTTAAAAAAAAAGTTTGTGAGAACGATATCAAGAACAGGGCTCCATCGACTGGCCGAAATATTGAAAATCGACGTAAGCAGGGTACCATTTCTATTCTTAAGCGGATCGTGAGAATCGACCGTTCAAAGTTCGACGTTTTGCTGATTCGCAAAAACATTACAGGATTTGAAGTCAGTGATATTTAAATTCACATAAAATGAGCTCGGATTCACGTGACCATCTTCTACAAAACACACGATCATATAAGGTTATGAGAGATAGTGAACCTTCGCTGGTCGAAAACAATATCGTGAAAACGCGTTTCCACCTCTCTCGAGGCCGTACGATAATGAAGAAACTAGTTTATAGGTTTGGCTTTTTATTGGGGTTCGTAATCGGATCTACACGAATTTATATTCTCACATTAATTAGTTTTATATTTATATTCTTCATACTTTGTAGGTTGTGACTTCTTTTGAGACTACTTTATTTTATCTGAGGTATAAGAACGACAGGTGAAGCTTTTACACCATCGCAGTTTGTTCAACTATTCTCAATATATGCATAAATAGGTGCAGCCTCCCACAATTTTTAGTCCTATTTTATCCTATAAAATACATACTATTGCAGTGTATCGAAGGAAAGCAGTCAGGTGCGAGAGTATTTTTCCCATCCGTCTTAGACCTCCTAGACCACGATATTCGAAAATTTTTCAATGTCTGATATATATATATATATATATATATATATATATATATATATATATATATATATATATATATATATATATATGGAAAACAGAATTCTTCGTGTTAACGACACACGTTTGTGGCAATAAAATGAAGTGAACTAGGACATTTATTTGAAACTAATCAAACAAACCTCCTAGCGGCGCTGGTTATAAGAGTTCACGAAGCATCGAAATATCAACATCTACCCCAGACGGTAATTGTATATATATATATATATATATATATATATATATATATATATATATATATATATGTATATAGATATTTGGTTCCTGAGATAGCTTCCATTGCAAAACGAAAGTATTAAAATTTGGGTAAATTATTGCAACCACCGCCAATTTTACGTAGATCTTTCTAATTTTAATATAAATATCCTTCCCGGTACATATCTACAGCGTTTCGTATCACACCAAATCAGCTGATTAATTTTACCTGAGATTTTCATTGCAGAACAAAACATCAGTAAATGATGCACTTCTCGAAATTGTTTTTACAAGAAAGGCTTCAAATTTGATACGTGGATTGAGTTGATGTTGAGAAATGTTCATTCTTTGTTTTCAATTTTTTTACTCAACTACGATGCACTTTGCAATTTTTTTTGTGAAATGAATTATCTTCTAATTTTTAATTCGGTTTGCTGTTTGAACGTGATTTTTCAAAATATAATTCGATTCGTTAGAATCGCTCTCGACGCGATCCATTCTGCGAGACTGTTTTTCTTCCACACTTGTTTATCGTTATACCTATATGACCAAGCAACGCCAGTGTGTTTCTTGACAAGATAGAATAACCCCTCTGTTGGTCCATCTGTTGTCTGTTTTAGGTGTCCTGCTCATTGCTCATTTCAAAGACTCAATTATTTGGATTACGTATATCACTTGGGTGTTAGTCGTATCTATGCGGTAATCAAAAGAAAGTTTCAGGTCCCTCAACATAGATGCCTGTGCAGGATATTTATTTTTCTCCAATTTTTACAGCCATAACTGGCGCTTGGATAGAATTTATTACAACTTGTTAACATTTCATCACGAAAGTCGTGACTTTCTTCGAAGCATTCTAGGAAGCGTAAATTATTATGCCATCTATTAATTGCAAAAATTAAAATTTTTGAAAATGTACAGAGAAAATTCTATAGATCTTGGTAAATTCCATTTTTTCATGGAGATCAAATATCAAAAAAATTTCTATTCTAAAATATAAGAACTTATTTCAATTTTTAATTGTCAGTTAAATTTATTTTAGTCCATCTCTGTACAAAAAGAGCCTACTTGCCCTCGCTGCTCTCCTGTAATTGAAGTCTGGGATGAAAGGGACGACATATCGATGTTTGCCAAACTCAAATCATTCGAATCATTTGTATACAGGGGGACAATTTAATTGACTCCTGAGGGGAATTGTGCAACTTCATTTTCGCAATTTGGGGCGATTTTGGTCTATTAAAGAACCTATATACCCTTGAAGGAACTGTTTTGAATGTATCTCGTTTGATGATTTGATGGTATTATGCAGTTGGATATATTATGATGACGTAACGAATTTTATGCATATTATTGGTAATATTTGGTGAATCTACTGATATAGGCATGATACACTCAAATGAATTTCTCATATAGGCATCGTATAATATAATAAAATATATAAACATTTTGTTACTACATAATCTTAAACCATGTTTTAATATAAATGGAGTTTCGCTGGTGAATCAGAAATGCATAATTTTTTTATTATAGGAAAGTAAGTTCCTACCTTGTGTTGCATATGCACAAAAGCATCAGAATGAAATTAATATTTGCAGAAATTATTTAGGTCCTCGTTTCACACAATGAAGTGAAAAATCAAACATATTTCAAGTTTTAATTGTTTGAATACAAAACGATATGAAAAGAACGTAGGTATCTAGTGCGGTACCAAAAGGCTATATCCGTAAGGATAAAGTTGAAAATAGATTCACAAAGACGATGATTTCAAAACTTAACATACAATTCTAGAGAAATAATTGAACCAAATAAGAAATA
Source organism: Cynegetis impunctata (assembly GCA_030704885.1). Lineage (NCBI taxonomy): Eukaryota > Metazoa > Arthropoda > Insecta > Coleoptera > Coccinellidae > Cynegetis > Cynegetis impunctata. The sequence continues at coordinate 486,071 of JARQZK010002932.1, read as the reverse complement.
ATGAAAAGAAAGATTCACAAGCAGTAAGATTGAAATACATTTTTTGTTGCTACTCCTCTTGACAACAAAATAACGACCATTCAGTTATAACTGAAAATAAGCCATTACTGTTTATTTTATAGGTAGGTACATATATCACACAACTGTTCATTTGTGCCATCTTACGAGCCCATGAAACATATAAAGATTTTTCTGGAATCAATTCACTATAGAGTGAGACTAAGTTATTCGTTGGTCAAATGAATTATTTTATCAAAAGGAAGGATCATTTCATCTGACCAGATACATTTCGTTACTGACAGACAGTTTAGTTGAAATGAATGAATGAAATGAATGAAAATACGTTTATTAATCTTTCTGTGGAGGGGGTACATTTTTTTTTCTAGCTAAATCATTTAAAATTGGAACGCTATAGGGTTTTGCAACCTAATTCAACCCTAGGTTTACTTTAATAATATTCCTGACATTTACATTTATAATAAAAATCCTAATTTTCCTATATTTGGGGGGAATGCGGCTGCGGCCGACTCTTGTTGCTAATTACGTGCCATTCGGTCCAAGGTCAATATATTTTAACTGACATTAGATGGTAAGGGAAAGCACAGAAAACCTTTTCCTATGCAATGTACTGAATAATCTTAATGTGTGTATATATTTATAAATTTATGAAAAATGGTTTGACAAAGATGAATACAATAAGTGACGTTTCACTCTCACTAACCCAACCGCACTCGGCTTTTCAGAGACGGATTTTTGTTTAGCGCGCACTGTCGGCACTACGCGCACTTTCGACTCTACTCGCATTATCGACGGTACACGCACTTTCGGCACTAAGCACACTTTCTGCATTACGCGCACTTTTTCAGTCATCAGCGTATTCGGAGCGGTATGTCCTCTAGGTGGTCGAGGACTTCGTCAGAAGGATGTGAAGCACTTGGAGGATTCTGGAAGGAGGGAAAGGAAACCTTTTCTTCAGCCTTCTGTAGAGGACTCTCCGTCGACAGTGCCACGGCGTCGCTCGGACTTCGATGTCTGGACCGTGCAATGTACGATGGACGTATCGAGCTTGGAGTTTTTTGAGATGTTCTGAAATGGGGGGAGTTCTTACGTGTTCGAGTACTAAATGTGACGACAGTTTAGTCACTGGCAGACAGTTCATATTATATGGATAACAATAAATTGTTCGTGGTAGACTTACAGATAAAATTTTATATGGGTCCGCAGGAATTGTAAAATTCTTACGGATGAAACGGATGTGACGTTTTTGTTCAAGAAGAGGGAGAGAACGATTGAGACCGATTGAGAGAAAGAGTGAGAAAGGGCGAACTTAGCATGAAGCACATAGTTATGGAGCGAGAAGAGGGAGAGAGCGAGTGAAAGGGAGATCGAGCAAAAATACACGCTTGGTTGATGTATTCGTAGTAGTTAAATATTAGAATTTTAGATGGTAATTCTGTCACATAACGACTTGTACTACAGTAAATCCAGATCTTTTAATTCGTTTGAAGGTGAGGAAATTTTAATATTTACAAATAACATGTGGCATTTTAATTTGCTACTCTGCATTTGAGAATTTAATATACTATTTTTTATAAAATACAAAATGAAAATATTTCATAAATTCTCTCAATAAATTAGTTTTCCAAAGAAGTTTCACTTCTGACATGTGAACTTTGTACGTACGCACTCTTTTTTATTAGTATTTTGAGATTTTTAAACTGATATCACTTTTTTAAATTATGTTCGGGATAATATTGAATCTTATAGAATAAAAAAAAGCTTAATTTAGTATGCAATGAACTGTCAAAGAAATGATACCACTAATAAATAATGTGTTGGCATAGTTTGTATAATAGTATCGTCCGACAATGAACATCGGTTCGAAACTGGAGTTAAATAACTAATATTACAATTTGTTCGATACTTCATCACATCCTGAAATAATTTCGTATTTTATGTTATAACCAATAATCATTCGCTGAATTAGTTGATTTTCCAGATATATATATATATATATATATATATATATATATATATATATATATATATATATATATATATATATATATATATATATTTATATATTTATATATATATATATATATTTATATATATATATATATATATATATTTATATATATATATATATTTATATATATATATATATATTTATATATATATATATATATATATATATACATATATATATATATATATATATATATATATATATATATATATATATATATACAAAACGATACATTACAGTTTATTAATGATTAAACTTGTGTTTTCGTTTAAATTCTATTGAATAAATTTTCTTCAAATATGACTTTCCAACCTGTTTGAATTGTCATTCCATTGATTTTCACGCAGAGAAATTGGCACCGATTTTGAGTCTACGTTATATCATTTGTTCTATATCAGACACTTCACATTACAACTCACATCTATTAAGAGCTAAGGGGAAGAACCTAATAGCTCATTTCATCTTATAGAACACCTTTCATTCAATATTAAAGAGCTATGGGTTTATAACAGGCTGCCAGTTAGATGAAGGGTAGATAAGGGCCGTAGAAAATTACTAATCCTCTAAAATATTTCCATGTAATCGCCCTTCCGATCTCAACATTTGACATAATTCGAAATACAAGAGCACGCACGAATCACTTTAAAAAGTTCTTCACTATTATTGGCTATTATTGTTATTGAATTGGGGTTATTTTGTTACTTTTGATTCGTACCGATAATAACAGGAGAACAATATTTCATACTTTAGTAAATCAGGTTTACTCTTATTACTATAATGGTGATATAACCGTACCAGCTTTCTATAAAATATTCATATCCGTCGTGGTCTATTCAATTATGTCATCCATGAAATGAAAAGAATTGCGTGTAGTAAATAACATCAATACAGTGGAACTTTCTGAATAGTGGTTATTAATGATATTGAATTCATTGAATATTTTATACTAGTTAGGTATAAAAGTTTTAACTCATTTGAAGTATAAAACGAATTTGTACAAAAAGCTTATTTGATGATCGGAAACAATTACCTATATATTTTTCCAAGAAAGTAGGATATATAACCGAACATCGATATTCCTCATTCCCCCACACTATAATAATGGATAAACGAAACATGGCAAATCACTACTATGCGAATACCTTTAACTTATTATATGAGCAACTTTCGCGGAAAACGAAAGCTTATATAACGTTCCTCATCAAGCCCGCCATGATTTTTAGTCGTATTTTATTCTATAAAATACATACTATTGCAGTGTATCGAAGGAAAGCACTCACGTGCGGGAGTATTTTTTCTATCCGTTTTAGACCTTCTCCACAAAATTTGAGTAACTTTCTGCAACCGCCGCCATTTTGCCGTCGATAATTCATGTTGTTTCGTAGTTTTTGAAAATATGCCAAAGTCTACAGCTTATGCAGATTGAGTTTAATTTCTTAAGAAAGTTGTTTCGTAGAAAGACCACTCCAGTGGCTTCGCAATTTTATATCAATGTTTACGTCCATACTGGCAAACACATAACATGCAAACTGAGAATTGTAATGAATAACGGAGGAACTTGAAGATCATGAGTATTTATATTATATATTCACCCAACTAGCAATTCGACATCGTTAGAGAACTAATAAACTTTATAATTGTTTTATTAAAGCTTCGTAAAAACTTTTATGTTTTATAAAGTATTCATTCAGGATAAATTTGTTGCGCTCAACTGTTCTGTCAATAAAACTGTTCTGAAAACGTTTTTACAGCAAAACTATAAAATATTTGTATAATAAGTTATACAGCTATTTTATAAACGTTTATAAAATACTTTGTATAAAACATATTAGCTCTGAATATTACTTTGCTCTAAAGGCATTTTATAAAGGTGCGTTTTTGGATTAATTTATTGCTATAAAAGCAATAATAAAACTGTTTTGTTACGACCATATTTCCTAATAACAAAATAGTTTTTTGATTGTTATTTATAAATGTGAATTGTTTTCTGCAGCAAATTGGTATGAAAGCGAGTGACTATAAAATTGTTGTTTTATAGTTTTCCAAAAAATAGTTAAAAAACAAATATGTTGCGCGAGGGAGTCTTTTAAAATTAAAATGTTAACACAACAATAATTATAAAACTATTATAAACTAGCCATTTTTATTTCGTTTTTTGATATTTTTGTTTGGATGTACAAATTAAATGTCGTACAGTAGCTGGAGAAAAATTAAAAGAAAAGTTGTTTTAGAGACCTTGGAGATTAGCAATCGAAATGACCATACTATTCCAACAGAGGAGTCTGATGCACTCAACATTAATTGCGTTTCTCATCAGGCAATACCACAGAACAATGTTCACCGGGAAGCTGAAATAGAAAGTTGAATTGTCGAATTAGATACTGATCCTGGCAATCAACATCATTCTGCAAGCAGTTTGTGCGAGAGAAAAAATGCAAAGTTGAGAGAAGACATACGATCATGGGCAGTATCAAATAATATTCCCCATTTATCTCAAAAGAGGCTTTTTGCTGTACTTAATGAACGCATACCAAATTGTCTACCTCAAGATCCTCGAACCCTCTTAAAAACCAGACAAACAATTTTTTTAACGAAAGTTGGTATGGGAAACTACTGGCATAATGGTTTGGAATCAAGTTCAAGAAATGCTCTGCACAAACTAAGTGACATTCCAAAAACTATTCAAATAAACCTTAATATGGGCGGACGCCCAATTTTTGAGAGCAGCAAAAACAAGTTTTGGTCCATGATTTGTAATATTAACGGATTCCAATTATTAGGCCCATGATAATGTACATTTTTCATGATTTGATAAGAAAATGTATATGATTTACTTTATATGTACAAGTCTAAAGTACACCTCTGCCTAGACAAATCCTGTTTGATTTCAATAACAACTACTTACACAGCATAATTATCCTGGATCGGATAATTTTGATTTATAAGGATTGTATAAGAAAGTGGCCATGTTGGGAGCCTTTAAATCGACAGCCATATAAATGCGAGCCTTCACCAATATTTTTAAACTATATTTTTTCGTGTCTCGTAACATTTTCATGAAAAATGAATATGCTGGACTGGTTAGTTTATAATGTAGAAGGTCCTTATAAACTGTTTACCAAACATATATCATGTTTTTTTTTATCATTAATTAAATTATATTTTAAATTTCCTTAATTATCATAATTCGGGAAGCGCGTTAAAATTTTATTAGAACTGTACCATATACTTAACAGTAAATTTAATTTCGCAGCCACATCTGCACCATGGGTGCATTTTTTACTCATTCTTTTTATTACTCTTTATTCCGAATCAGCCATTTGTCATTATTGTATGTTTGCTACCATATTAACAGGTCTTAGTATCTTCTTACAACAACTAAAGAGACTAATTGCATATTCACAAACAATTTTGTGTGAATAGGAATGTTAAAAAAACTTTATTATCGTGTAACTATTGGCAGTCGTAGCAAAAGTGCTAAAGTTGCGAGCTTTATAAAACATTCACAAAACGTTGTCATAACGACTCTAAAAAAGTCCTAGTAACAGAGCTGTTATATAACAGTTTTATAAATGTTTTTTAAATATTTATAAGACATTTATAAATGTTCTAAAAACTGTTTTATTATAGAAGCAAACAACATATATAGAGCAAGTCTAACAGGCGATTTGTTTTATAATCTGCGCCAATTCCATGCTCATAAGAGCTGTAAGAACATTGTGAAAGTGTTAATAAAATAGTGAATGTTTTATAAAATACGTTCGGTAAACGTTCTAAGAACCATTATAAAAATTAAATTGTTAGTTGGGCAGCTTCACTACACAAAAATAATTAGCTACTGTATTATCAACGGGAAAGGACAGTCGACATGTTTCGAGTTATAAACTCATTATCAAGAATAACTACAGGAGAGTATTAAAATCTAGTTTTATAAAACAGACAGTAGCAAAGGTGATATCTGAAAATCTATTTGTTCGTTCACAAGAGGCAATTTACTGTTATGGACCGAACTTATTTGGACAATTTCGAAAAGGTCATCAACAGGCTTTCCTTTATTAGTTGATGGAATCCGTTACTACGTGATAATTTAACATGATGAACAAAAACAATCACTACTATGCGAATACCTTCAACTTATTATAAGAGCAACTTTCGGGAAAAACGAAAGCTTATAACGCTCCTCATCAAGCGCGCCCTGGTTTTTAGTCGTATTTTATTCTATAAAATACATACTATTGCAGTGTATCGAAGGAAAGTAATCAGGTGCGGGAGTAGTTTTTCTATCCGTTTTAGACCTTCTAGACAAAATTTGAGTAAATTTCTGCAACCGCCGCTATATTTACGTCGATATTTCATGTTGTTTCGTGGTTTTTGACAACTTGCCAAAGTCTTCAGCTTATGCAGATTGAGTTACAGAGTTCAAACTTGGTACGTAGATCGAGTTAATGTTGAGGAAGTGCCTTTGGGTAGTTTCAACTATTTTCCTCAGTCGCGCTGTCGCCGCGGAGACCATTCCGTTCAAATCGCATCACGACCTGCTTCGCCATCAGTAGGTACACGATGCACTTAGCGAATTTTTTTTATAGAGGAGGGTTGAAATTTGGTACGTGGATAAGGTTGATGTTTAGGTACGTTTCTTAGTTGGTTTGAACTTTTTTCCTCAAGCACGATGCACTTTACGAATTTTGTTTTCAATAAAATAAATTATTTTAAGCTTTTTAATTCGGTTTGCTATTCAAGCATGATTTTTCAAAATATAATTCAATTCGCTAGAATCGCATCTCGACGCGATGAATTTTGCGCGAAAATACGACTTTAGTGATGGAGTTCTGCTGCTCACGAGGTTTTTATTTAATATATGGTAGTTTATCATGGATTGAGTATTCCACAGGTTTGCGGTTCGGTTCTGAAACGCCATCTGCTAGAGCGATGTTCTAGCTCTTAGATTGTGCATGGGAGTTTGTTTGTATTATCTGAATACCTATATACCTACACGTGCCGCGATAATATCTATAAAAGAGACACAAAGCGGCAACCTTCTCCGATATTCGAGTGAATTGAGTTGCGCGGTGAATGACTTGTCTATTATCCTCACTGGCCCCTTCTGAATTGAATCAAGTAGGTTCAAGGAGTGCATCGGTGCAAGAGAACAGTATTCCAATGCTGGACGAACCTCAGCTTTATGCAGCAATAATAGCTGCTTAGGCGTGAATAGACTTTAGTACGAAAAAGAAAACTAAGCTTTTCTGCAGCTAACTTAGTAATGCTGTGGGTGCCAAATCTAGTCGGAATTAACGCCAAATCCAAGAAGATTATGTTTATTGGTTGGCTAAGTGATTTGATTTCTCAATATCAATGGAGGATCGATGAGGGAAGTTTTCCTTGAAAGAACCTGGTTGCTTGTATCGTAGTAGTATTATTGATAGCAACAAAATCATCCGATCCCCAGTCAGAAATAATCTTAGTATCGGCGTCTTGCGCAACACGTTTAAGGTCTGATGAAGAATCACTGACAGGCCTCCTGTTGGTGGTGGTTGCTATTAGAGAACTGTAATCAGCGAAGCAGACAAATGTGTTTCAGTAAAATTCAAAAGAACATTAATATATATCTGAAAGAGCGTCGGTGCAAGAAAGTCACATAAGAGGCACACTGGGTTTTCAGTACTTCAGCGGGCTCGCACGCTTGCACCATCGACCGCAACACGTTTTCGATTTCATTGAGTTTTCATGGATTTGCGTTGCAACCAGATTTCTTGCATTTCGAATATTCTACAAATTTATAAAACTAAATGGTTCTTCGTACTTATATAACCTCCATCTAAGCAGAAACCTGGACTGTGTTTGGAGGTATAAAAAGCTTAAAAAAGCAATTTTTTCGCACCTTGTACGTTCCAAGAAACCTAGTAGGTTGAATTTCGGATATGTTGATAGGAATTAATTTCCATATTTTTTGCCATCAGATTTTCTACTCATGCATCGCCCGCCATTTCCTTGCCAAAATAATATCCCAAAATATCGATAGAATTTAGCCAAACATCAAGAGTTTCATTCCACCTCAAAAGTAATTTTAGATACCAAATTTCAAATAATTTGGTGTGATGACAATGACACTATATACCTACCTGAAAAAACAAATATATGTGTGTATCAGAAAATATTTAGATAATCGAGGCCAAGGAGTTCTAAAACGGATATAAAAATCACTTGCGCACTTCACTGTTCACTTTACATACAGCCTTTTATTTTCTGAAAAAGTATGACTAAAAGTCTGAGATATTTTCATCACGTACGATCATATACTAAAGAGGAGAAATGCAAGTTCGTTCTAGGATATATAAATCCATATTTTTGAGATGAAAATAATATGCATTCAAGAAAAAAAAAACAAAAGGAAAGGATTCATTGTATACACGAAATCATCTTTTTATAATAAACTTTACCTACACATCCAGGTATCTGAAAATATACGAGTAAGTGTCTACAACAAACACCTAATAACATAACTTGTTTAGAGGGGATTTGCTGCTCTAGGACGTCAAATCGCCCCCTGGGGATAATCAGTGTTTGTGCGTCATTGTTTACTTCCCATCATGACCGTTTGAGCTTTTCTTTCCGACAATAGAGCTCATCTTGGGAAGTTGTGTGATTCATGCACAATGAATTCCCACCACATATTTTGCATAATCTCTCTAATGGTGGATAAACGGTAATGAAAGATTATGAGTTCTGAATATATATATATATATATATATATATATATATATATATATATATATATATATATAATAATAATAATGAAAGATTATGAGTTCTGAATATATTTATATATATATATATATATATATATATATATATATATATATATATATATATATATATATATATATATATATATATATATATATATATATATATATATATATATATATATATATATATATATATATTCAGAACTCATAATCTTTCATTACCGTTTATCTACCATGTCAATATGTAGGTACTTCTTTTTAAGCAGATTGCACGCACGAAGGTGTGAGATTTCGCACAGAGTTTATATAGAGAAGGAGTAAAGGAAGTTGAAATTTATATAGTGTATGTGCTACAAATACATTAATTTTAATTTCTTAAGAAAGTTGTTTTGTAGAAAGACCACTACCTCCAGTGGCTTCGCAATTTTATATTATCAATGTTTACGTCCATACCGCCAAACACATAACATGCAAACTAAGAATTGTAATGAATAACGGTGGAACTAAACAATCATGAGTATTAATAATTACACCGAGATTTAATTGCACGTCAATTAGGGAAACATCATGAAAAATAAATTCTAAACTTTAAAATGAAACTATACTTGTTTCAATATACAAAAATAATAAGGTCCTGTATTCAACAGGAAAGGACAGCCGACATGTTTCGAGTTATAAACTCATTATGGAGACTAACTACACGGGAGTATTAAAATCTAATTTTATAAAACAGACAGTAGAAAACGTGATATCTCAAAATCAATTTGTTTAGTAAAATTAATATTTTGTGTTCGTTAACACGAATATCTATATTCTCTGCTGTATGTCCAACATAGAAAACAGGACATTCATCACAAAATATTTTCTACACTGTTTTCTCTTTTTTCTTAGTCTTTTCCTTATTATTGGCCAAGAACCACTTCAAGTTTCCGTTATTTATGCAAATGGTTTTAACATCACTTTTCGATAATTTATTAAAAATTTTGTTACTCAAATTCGTCACATAATTTATTGGGAAGTATTTTTGCTCTTCATGAATAGTTGACTTGGGGTATATTGAATGGAACATATTTCTTAGTCGTTTTTTCTAATGATCGATAGGACTTTCACAATCACCGTTATTGGTTGCTAATAATTTAATTGTATTAACTTCGATTTGAAATTTTTTTTCTGATAATGGAATAGTGAACAACCTTATAAACGAATGAAAAGCACTGAGCTTCATTTTGATGTGTAGGTTACTGTCTCGTGTATTAAAGTATCTGTGAAGGTGGGTGTTCTATAAATGTTGAAAGTGAGAGTATTTCCATTCATTCATGAAAATTTGAACGTCTGAGAAATTCAAGGTGCTGTTTTCGTTTTCTGCTTCTTTCGAAAATTGAATCGAGTAATTGCTGTTGAGTAGAGTAAGTACCTAATTATTTTAATATAGTGAAACTCAAGACAAGTGTCCTTTATTTTGAAGTTTAAACTTTATTCTCAATAATATCTCCTTAAGATCTTGCTGACTATCGTGATAAACATATGGAAACAATGGTTGATAACAATTCTCACATGAAAATATTTAATGATGCTCCTTGTTCTGATGCTTATTTCTTAACTGATATAGGTAGGTATGACAAATTTCTCGAACAGACAAGATACATTTTTCAAAGTACTAACTTACATAAAACTAATGTAGAAGGCAGATAAATTCCATACTGAATCGAAGGATTGCTGACTATTTATTTTTATGTTCATTTTCCTGTCTTCCAACATTCAATATTCCAAAATCAGAATTTTGTCATTTATATAAATTATTTAGCGTTCACTTCAACAATTCTGATTTGAAGGTTCTCGATATTAGTACAATATGATAGAAGTCAGTGAATTTGTCTCATTTTCTTTTACACTACGGCTATCTCCTTTTTTAGATTAATTGATTTTTATTGTTTCTGTGAAATTATTTTCCGTGTGCAATGTTAATATTGTATGAGAAGAGTAAAAATGTGAGCTCCGCCTTTACGATCTGAGTATGCCAAGTACATTCTAAATTATCTCTTATTCTTTGTTAAATCTGCTGATGACGCTTCTGGAATGTTTGTATTTCATACTGTCTTTTTTTCCAGTGTAATATTAATTTTTAGTGCAAATGGGATAATGAATATCTATTCTTTCTTAAAATAAGTTAACGATTAAATAATTTGAGAACTAGTCTAATAAAATCAGCTTTCTTCTCTGAAAATATATTAGTGTGGCAAATTTGCAAATTATTGAGTGAACTATATGTGTTATGTATGATGATTTTATATTTATATTCATGCTCACAATATAATATAGTCTAGATTTAGCTAATCTTAATTTAACTGAGAATCTAAAACTTAATAAAAATTCGAACAAAAAATTTTCAGAAAGCATTGTCTAGAAGGTTTAAGACGGTTGACTTTCGATACGCTGTAATGGTCTATTCTGAATTCTGAAAATGTTTTTTTTCGTTTCCTCGAAGTTCTTTCGAATTATCAAAAGGTTCAAATCTTATATTCCGTGAGATATGGAGACGTGACGAGAATTAATAATATTGAGCATCTTATCTGAATCACCTTGTATACATTTATTTATCTGGTTGAGTGTCGCCCTGTGAAAATTTCTTAAAATATGCCATAATCCCGATATTCCTCTTCTTCAATAATATACATAGATATATATATATATATATATATATATATATATATATATATATTTATATATATATTTATATATATATATATATATATATATATATATATATATATATATATATATATATATATATTATATATATATATATATATATATATATATATATATATATATATATATATATATATATATATATATATATATATATATATATATATATAAAAAATTATATTTATTTATTATATATAAATATAAATATATATATATATTAAAATATATATATATATATATATATATATATATATATATATATATATATATATATATTATATACATATACAGGTATATATATATATATACAGGGTCCTGCAACAGTGGCGCGGTGATCCATATCTCTATTTTGGAAACAGATAGAAATCTATATTTCTACAATATTACCTTATTGCTCGAGCTCGACAAAATAAAAATATTGTCGATCACACAGGGTGTTCAATTTCTTCTGGACGAATATCAACTATGATTTTTCAAATGGCAACCTATATTTTTTGTCGCCTTTTCGGTTTCTACATAGAAAATAAAAGATACTTTATATACATCTTCATTTCGAAAATATTTACGGTTTTCGAGATTTTTTGGGTCACTCAGAATATTTGAAATTATAAAGTTGTGCCAAGTCCAATTGAAATTCATTTTTGGTTAAATATTCTACATTGGTAAATCTCTCAAACGATATATCTGAAATCAACCTGCGATATGCAGGGTATGAAAAATCGCTTGCCACGTATTGTAAATAAAAATGTACAGAATCTTCCTTATTTCAAATGGAACACCCTGTATATTATAGATCCTGAAGAAGCGCTAAGAAAAGTTCTATAAATGTCATAAAGTATTCCCTATGGTTAAGTTTACTAGTTTTCCTTAAAACAGCGAAAAATGGCTAATATTCAAATTTCTTCGCTATAATCTTTTTCCGAAAATAACCTGTTGGTAGATAAACAAGTTGTGAATTACACCACAAAATATTCATTGTATATTCAAAATAATTTCAACAATTCCAAACTTGAGCCATATTCTTTCGATTTAAAACACCCTTTCAGCGAATAAAATATTTATTGGAAATCGGGTAGTCTGGCAAATGACAGATCAAAATATTTGCCTTCAAATAAGTATTGAAATCTTTAGTGATTCGTTAAGTTGAACTTTCGATATAATTTAACATTCTGATGAAATCATATCGAAAGTTCTACTTAACGAATCACTAAAGATTTCAATACTTATTTGAAGGCAAATATTTTGATCTGTCATTTGCCAGACTACCCGATTTCCAGTAAATATTTTATTCGCTGGAAGGTTGATTTAGATCGAAAAAATGTGGCTCAAATTTTGAGATTATTGAAATTATTTTAAATATACCAGGTACATTTTGTGGTGTGATTCACAACTTGTTTATCTACCAACAGGTTATTTATGAAAAAAGTCGTTCATTGAGATTATAGCGAAGAAATTTGAATATTTGCCATTTTTCGCTGTTTTAAGGAAAACTAGTAAACTTAACCAAAGGGAATACTTCATGACATTTCTAGAGCTTTTCTTAGCGCTTCTTCTGGATCTATAATATACAGGGTGTTCCATTTGAAATATGGAAGATTCTGTACATTTTTATTTACAATATGTGGCAAGCGATTTTTCATACCCTGCATATCGCAGGTTGATTTCAGATATATCGTTTGAGAGAGTTACCAATGTAGAATATTTGACCAAAAATAAATTTCAATTGGACTTGGCACAACTTTATAATTTCAAATATTCTGAGTGACCAAAATTGAAAAAAAAAATCAAAAATGCAAAAAATCTCGAAAACCGTAAATATTTTCGAAATGAGGATCTATTTAAAGTATCTTTTATTTTCTATGTAGAAACCAAAAAGGCGACACAAAATATAGGTTGCCATTCGAAAAAACATTGTTGATATCCGCCCAGAAGAAATTGAACACCCTGTGTGACCGACAATATTTTTATTTTGTCGAGCTCGAGCAATAAGGTAATATTATAGAAATGTAGATTTCTATCTGTTTCCCAAATAGAGATATGGAACACCGCGCCACTGTTGCAGGACCCTGTATATATATATATATATATATATATATATATATATATATATATATATATATATATATATATATATATATATATATATATATATATATATATATATATATAAGTTTACATGATGGACCTAGTAAAAACTAAGTCGATCGAATAAAACGTTAGCAATGAATTCAAATAATGTATGGAAGTTACATTACTTTAACTGCATAAGCGTATGACGTTCTTTCCTTCCATTATTTAGTTAAATTGATGAAACATAATTTCCTTCAATTATCGGCATCCTCAATCTAAAAGGCAAATAATAGAAAATAATTTCCGAAGATAGATTGAAGTTTGATTGCACTATCATTACATGAATGCAGGAGATATTTCATCTTGAATATTTCTCACTGGTTTGCATGTTACGAAATGTTAAATTTGACATATCTGCTTCATATACCAAAAGAAATGCTGAGATGGAAACATTTCCTCCGAAAATTGCAATTTTCTGCTTTAGCTCTAATTACGATTTGAGTGAGAGACGATTTCCACTTGACATTCGTTAGTATTTTTAACTAAAATTCCGTATCTCGCTCTTTCTAGAATAAGAACCGACAATTTCCGCCAACTTTGGAAATGAGAAGCGGATTGGAAGCTGATTGACAATTTTGCCATTCGTTGAAAATTCATCGCCATCTTTTAATTTGCTCAGCTTCAGGTTTTAATTATCTTCATTGAATTAAGGAATTATTGATGGATTTTCATAGGAAAATTATGAGTCGAACATGAAAGAATGAGCGGTAGCTCAGAAGCATTTTAATTTCATATTCTTCGTTTTTACTTTGCGCTTTCTTCTTCGATTTAGATTCCTAATGAATTTGTGATTTAATCGAGTTACCGGTATATATTGCTTCGAATTACGGAACCTGCCGGAGCAATGTTGAAAAAGATTTGTAAGGTTTGTAAGGTTATTTGATAATTATTTTAAGGAAGTAGGTATTCCGCTGCGATATAGTATCAGATTCATGATCTTAGAATCATGATTAAAAATTCCGCCAAAAGAAGAATTGTTAAAGAAAATTGAATTTCCATCAATTTGAGTGAATTTGCTATAAGAATAAAAATTGTGGTAATAGAGTAAGGATTTGGTCAAAAGTTGAACATGTTTCCGTTATTAAATATAATCGTGCCGAGACCAAAAACATCGACAAATTATTCTGAATAATTTTTACCGTGTATTCCTATATGTTACATACATATTATGTATTTCATTCACCTGAATATAGATTCGCAATCGCACTGATTTAAGGGTGTTAAAATTTGAAGATTTTTTTTTTGATTTTTGCTTTATATTTACTGCAATTTTTGTTATAACGTACATTTACTTAAAGATATTGATTAAGTTTTTGATATTTTAATAAACCATTGTAAACCATTGTTAAAATTTCCATGACATCTAGCGTATCTATTACAGAACACCGTTTTTTATTTTGTTTATCGATAACGATCGAAGAAAAGTTTTGACGTTTCTAAAGAAAGCATCAAATTAATTTTGTAGTTCAGAATCTATCGGCGGTGCACCACAAAAAATTTCAGGAAAAGAAAACCCGTAAGTAAGTAAGTAAGTAAGTAAGTAAGGTTCATTGAGCAATTTGCTAGTATTTTCTTTACCTGCAGATTCTCACAAACTATCATGAAAGCCCTACAACGATTTTAGTATTCAAAATTTTAGCTGAATATCTCCAAATGTGCAGGGAGCTAGGGAAATCTTTAAATTTCAACAATGATCAGCCACGAAACATAAGTGAACCTTTGTGTATATAAACTTTTAGTAATGAAATCCAGATTCTCACTTCTCTTCGGTATACTTTCTTATGAGAGCTCCATATCGTAATCAACTCCAAATTTTAGTTAAATATTTTGAAGGGTGCAGGAGCTATAAAGAAGAAACTAGAAAGATCTCGAAATTTTATCACCTATGGACCTATGTATAAAAACTTTTAGTCATGAAATGCAGATTCTCACACTATTCGGCATACCTTATTGTAAGAGCCCTACATCGTTATTAATATTTCAAATTTTAGCTAGAGATTTCGTAGAGTACAAGGGCTATAAGGAAGAATATAAAGAAATGTTGAAATTTCAAAACTGCAACAAAGCGTTTGTGGACCTTTGGTGGATATAAACTTTGAGTTTGAAATGCAGAATCTCACAACTCTTCGGCATGCCTTAGGATGAGGGCCCTACAGCGTAATTCATATTCCAAATTTTAGCTATTATTTCAAAAAGTGAAGAAGAAATAAGAAAGAATCAAGAAAATTTTTGAACGTCGAAAACATTCTGGATCTTCAAGGAACAGTTTGTGGGCCTATGTTTATATTAAGTTTTGGTAACCAATTGAATGGGCCGACACTTTATGAAGTTTCATTTACATAATAAACTGTCGGTCATGAAATCAGCAAGAAAATTATCCTCTTTCGTATGTACATGATTATAAGGCAGACACTGCAAGGGTCACAACATTATAAAAGATCTTCTAGAAAGTTTGAAATAACAGTGTTTTCAGCAAGATGAAGAAAACTTTCGAGTTTCCCCAAAAAATATTTGAATTGAAAAAAGGAGCAGCTACAAATCGCGTGAGCAGTACCAGCACGTCTCCCACTAAGGCCGTATTTTTTTTTCATTTTTGTATACTGCCTAAACCTCCTAAGCCAACTAGTCAACTAGGGGGAATAAAACATTAAAACCCAGAAAAAATCAATAAATCTTTCCATTAAAATTGCGGTACTTAAGAAGGATAGTGAAAAACAATCATTCAAAACAATTTCCCTAACTTCAAGGTAATCCAGAAAAATGTGTGTAAAGTCTCCACTTAACAATGACGGTGGCTGAGAAAATCTTTAAACTACCAAAGGGCAATTATTACCTTGCATTAATTCCATGCACGTAATAGTTATTCCTAACTCGTGCGGAAAGAGATATATTAACTGCTTACCCGAACTCCGCTTCGCGTCGTTCGGGTAACGGCAGTTTCGTGCGGGAAAGATTCTTTCCGCACGAGTTAGGAACAATATTTTTTGTACAAGCGCTTATTTTAACGGAGATTTTAACACACCGATGAAATTCGGTTTGATATATTCAAATGATTTCATACTAATGACATATTATGTTAATTCACATGTCGTTTCCATAGTAACGTCGTCGGTGGCGTTCGGTGCATAGAGACATATCATTATTCAGTTTATTCTCTAATAAAAGCGTGCGGGAAAAATCCCAGCTATTCCATTACCGCACGCAAACGCGTGCGGAAATGGAATAGCAGGGGTTTTTCCCGCACTCTTTGGCAATGTGACTCTTTACGAATTGAAATGCGTGCGGGAAAAGGGTTGAAAGCGCACGCTTGTAGAAAAAAGTCTTTAACCTAATTTGGAGTGGGGTTAGCATTGCTGAAATCTTAAATAACTCCAGATAGTAAATTTCGGCTCATTTGGTCTGAATACGAATAAGGGACTTATTGTGATCATCCAAATAATTATTAAAATCATCAACACTGCTCCCAATATTTCAACTATCTTTCTCTATTCTTCACTCAGAAGAAGAATGATAACATACAAAATATTTTTGCAATCAGAAAAAAGATCATGGTTACTTATGAATACAGACGAAAATAGTACCAATACACTGTGATCTAAGCAACAACGGAAGACTTCCTGAAACGTAGTAATTTATTAATTAATAAAACATTTCCGTTACAATTAATTTTATGCTACCTATCAATCAATTTCAGTCGATGTGAATTTGTCAATGGTTTCCAAGTTATATAACTAGAACTAGACCGTGCAGAAGACTTATCATATTATAATTTTGAAAATCAGATATACATTTTGTAATCGTATAATGGTATTATACTATAATTATATGTATAATTTTTTCTACAAGTTTCAGTTGATTGACTATCAAGGTTTTTTTAGTTAGGCATAAACTTGAAAAAATTCTATATTCCATTTTAAAATTCGAAATGAATCAATGCCAACAGTGGCGCCATCTCCTCCAGACATTGCTGTAACAAAGTAGAAGTTAAAGAAGAATTTCTGTGAAATTTGATTGTATATACTTTTATCCCATAGAGGTCCCACAAACTCAACGTGGAGAAAAATTCATTTTCCACTACAAAAGTTCTGATGAACCATTATTATCAATTATTTCGATATTAGACAAAGGAATCTTTCTCCACCAAAGCACATATGCCAACCTATTTTGGAACACATACTCAGCTTTGCAAATACTGGAACTGTTTATACTTAGTTACAGATAGTATTTTAGTAGTAACTAATAAGTATAATTAATCCTTTTTGGAGAGTATTTAATAACGCCCATAAAGGAACCTGTAAATTCTTTAGCTTGTAATAAAATTCAAATATACTGTCCCTTCTATTCATACTACGTTAAGCTAGTCATCGATAGGTGTCGCAGTCAACTCTCACAAGAGAGTCACTGTATCACAAGTTATACGTACATATAAAATATATATATACAGGACTTTAACGTCTTCTGAAAGTCATTTTTTTATGATCAAAATCTTTTATGAACATATATGCTTATGAGTTTCGTTTCTGATATACAGGGTGCCAAAGTTTTATATTTTTCTGTTTTTTCCAAGTTTCCTCCTATAGGTAATTTTCAAAATAATGAATGGATTTTGGCCGCCTATTTTTCTTCAATAACTCAATATTTGGGGCTATCAATTTATAAATATCTACAGGGTGATACACTTTTGGGGGTCGTACCCAATTCAATCCTCTCGAACTTTAATGCGTGATGCCTCTGCTTCCAATGAAACATCAATTTAAATTTTCTTTTTAATTTGGATACATTTTGCTCTCCTGTATGTTTTTCGAAAACTGTATGGATGTTGAGATAAATGCCAAAAATAATTGACTTGTAATGAAACTTTATTTCTTGAACACACTTCTCACTCTATTTGATATTTATTAAGTTGTTAATGAGTAACAAAGTGTTTTATGTAAAACAAAATAACAAAAAAATTAACACATAAATAAATTTTGACAAAACTTCTCACAGTAAATACTCAAAATATGACCGTTTTGTTCCAGGCACAATTCAAAGCGGCGTTAAATTGAACGTCTTGCGCTAATGAAATGCTGAACTCTTATTTCTTGACACGCATTTCACAATAGCCAAAAAAAGCAATACGCCGTTGTTTTAAATATTATATTTACCCTGTAGGGTTGGTTCAAAAAAATGAACATGCATTTTGTATAGGTGAATAAATTCCCCACAAATTTTATTCTGTTACTTGTTTTCCTAGAATAAGCCACAACTAAATTACAGCTTTCTAAAGTTTGAAGTTTGAAAAATTTCCAGAATATGCGATTTTTTTATTTTTTTAAAAAGTGCAAATCCCCGTTACTGCCAGTCTAGAATCAAAATTTGAAACGTAAATCATAGAAAATTTCATTCTTCATAACATTGGGTCGAATTCTTTTGTAGCTAAAATGCACGGAAACGAAGATATAGGTAAGCGAAAATCTAAAGGAAAAGCCGACTTTTTTTTTGGTTCTTTCAATATGGCGGCGGGCACGGAGCGGAAAGAATAGTGCATTTTGCATTTCAAATACCTACTCACTAACCATCCTAGACACCATATTGAAAATTCAGAACTACCGGACCGTTTGTAAGGTAATCCTCTATTCACTGGATTAAATTGGGTACGACCCCAAAATTGTATAACCCTGTAGGTATTCAAAAATGCTTGATAGCCAAAATATTGGGTTATTGAAGTGTAATATGTTTACCAAATTTTAATTCATCAGTCATTGTTTTAGTCATTAAACACCTAATAAATGTCAAATAAAGTGTGTTCAAGAAATAAAGTTTTATTACAAGTCAATTATTTTTGGCATTTATCTCGACATCCATAAAGTTTTCGAAAAACATACAGGAGAGCAAAAAGTATCCAAATTAAAAAATATATTTAAATTGATATTTCATTGGAAGCAGAGGCGGCACGCATAAAAGTTTGAGAGGGTTGAATTGGGTACGACCCGCAAAAGTGTATGACCCTGTAAGAATTCAAAAATGCTTAATAGCCTCAAATATTGAGTTTTTGAAGAGAAATAGGTGTGCTAAATTTCATTCAATTTGACTATTGAGAATTATAGGAGGAAACTCAGAAAAAAAAGAAAAATATAAAACTTTGGCACCCTGAATATCATAAGCTCTTAAGCATATATGTTTTCATCATAAAAAAATGTCTTTCACGAGATGTTAAAGTCCTGCTACAAAAAACTTACTCACCCTGTAAATATATATATATATATATATATATATATATATCTATATATATATATATATATATATATATATATATATATATATATATATATATATATATATATATATATATATATATATATATATATATATATATATATATATATATATATATATATATATATATATATATATATATATATATATATATATATATATATATATATATATATATATATATATATATATATGAGGTTTTGGTTTAAGGAGGCTACAAGAGGTGTTAAAAAATACACCATAGGCGAACATTTTTAGGATTTCAAGGTCAACCGCCTTATAATTTGAAGAAAATCAAAGTAAAACAAGCACCCTAAGCTATTAATTTGTTTTCACTTTCGAGTGTCTACCTTGAGACCTACAACTCCTATTTACAATATTCACAAAAACTCTTCTCATCCAATTATTCAATTCATCTATTCATCAAATTTTCTTTTCTTTCACGAAATAGGTACCTACCTACCTACTTAACGAATTTGTTAACAGCTGGTGGGAGCAAATAAAATGTTATTATATATTTTTGAAGATTAGCGGGATTCTGCGATCTTTAACGTTAGTAAAATGGTCTATAATATCCTCATGAAATTTTTTGTCTTTCGCCAAAAGTTTTACCAATTCCTTTTCAATAGACAACAAACTAATATTTTTCAAACGATTCTGGCTCATTGAATTTCGTAAATAAGTTTTAATTCTCTTAAGAGTGGAAAACGAGCGCTCTACGGAAGCCGATGTCACCGGGATAGAAACAATTAGATATAAAAGTTTATAAACTTGGGGTAAATTTTGATTCAAATCATTATCAAAAAGGCATTTAATAGTCCTCACATGATTTTCATTTTGCCCCAAAATTTCATTGTCATTATAAACAACACACAGTTCAGTTTTTATGGCCACCTTATCAAAAAAGTGTATGTTTGACATAAATTTTCCAAAAGGTTATCTGGAAAATTTTTATTGAGTAAGTCGAAGAAATGCAGTTCTTTCTAATCAGAGAACCTTATTTCTATTTGACCCCTAATGGTATCCAAAATTTCATGAAATATTTGCTTATAGTGAAGCTCCATATCTGCGTAACTGAATTTCTTTCGTTTTGGGCTAAATTGAGTCGTATCATCAGTAGTTTGAAATACAGAAAATAGTTTTTTAAAATAAACTTCTGCACGAAATTCTGAAATTTTTTCCAAAAGAAACTTGAGCCGATTTCGTGAGTTAATTACATCTGAAAACTTGTGCTGTAAGATTCGAAAAGCTATTTCAATTTGTTCAAAAATTAACTTAAAGATGTTTGAAAAATATATGAATTCCTTATCTTGTAAGTAAGATATTAATCCGCGTGCGGTATTTAAAGTTACTTTATCGGTGAACAATTCTTCACTTTCAACTATAGAATTGAATCCTCAAATCCTAAGCGGCCCCAAACAGAGACATTTTCACTAGTAAAAAGTAAACACTGCCATCAAAATAATTCATTTTTTACCTGTGATCCGGTTAGGCAAGGATGTCTCTCATAATTCCTTGTATTAAAACCGCGGTTTTGTTGTCTGTAACGCTGGACCAAATTGTTTAATTCAGGGGTAGGTCGCAATGTTTTTATCAAAACTCTATCCTCATAACTTAGTGCACTGAAGTTATGGGATAACAAATATTCCACTAAGTCACCATTAAAATTTTTGAAATTAACTTCAGTAACCAAACTCATTTTAAAACAATACGCGAGCAATATAAGTAAACACGCTGCACGGCCATTATGAACTACGATTACACTACGTACGATTCAATTAATGCTTTCCAACGAATTCACTCGATGTCACGCGAAATTCTATAGTTGTGATTGTATAAGACTGGGTTCCTATCCGTGTTGCCATTTACAAGTGTTTTGCTTTTCTATTGCAATGAAGTATCCATTGGCAGTATTCGCACCGTTGTTTACTTTTCTGTGGCAGGCATAATGAACATTGAGAATATACCTTTTTATGCCTCCGCAGCGTTGCCACATATCTTGAAATGAATGAAATGCAGTAAATGTAAATACCTTTATATAATGTAGGTTGAAAGGAAGGTAGGTGCATCAAATAATATGATTTTGATTAATATGAATATGCTGAATGCTGACTATTCAATATAATATATTAGTGATACACGGAATATTATTGAGGAGGAGGCTTGGCCTCCTTAGCCGCCTTTGAATAGCCGCCCCTGATATATATATATATATATATATATATATATATATATATATATATATATATATATATATATATATATATATATATATATATATATATATATATATATATATATATATATATATATATATATATATGTATATATATATATATATATAATATATGTTGATTCTCAGGTTCTCGCGGAAGATTAATCTGCGTTTGTCTGGTTTCCCGGGTTTGTATCCGCGTATGGGCTCCGTCTTCGTTGAAGTCTGTTCGAAGTTTCGGAAAAAATCACATTTTCCATCTTCAGGCTAGCTCTCCTTGGTCGGAGTGAATACAGTGAACCAGTATATATATATATATATATATATATATATATATATATATATATATATATATATATATATATATATATATATATATATATATATATATATATATATATATTCATATATCTAGCCACGTAATAAGCAAGTTAGAAATACAACAAAATAGGCTATTGAAAATCATAAGCTGGTAAATGCTAAGGATATAAGATTTCCAACCAAAATATTGTTTCAGTTGTGGAATGTGTTAGATGTGTTTCAACTTTTTGTGCTTCAGTGTTCAAATTTACGAAAAAAATATAAAAATAGCATTGTTATTGAACATGATTTGGGCATTCGGTACAGCAGGGGTTCACTATGTGTACCTAGATTAAGCAAGACTGCATGTCTACGTAGTCACTTGCATACATTGGCCAAAGCACGTATATAATGAGATACCTTTGGACTTGAGAAATACAAATAACTTAAGGAAATTTGAAAGTAAAACAAAAAACTTCATTATAAAAAGCAGTAGGTTTCATATACACAAACTAATAGAGAAGCGAAACTGTTAACGTCGAGTTTAAAGTAATTGTTGACAAACTATTCAATTTTAGATTATCATCATTCATAATTAGTTATCCAATGCAAATTTTGTTATGTATGCTCATCACAGGTCATGATCTTTGTGAGTCGGTAGGTATTCGTATTTATTTTATTTTTATTCAGGAAAACTATATTATTTAATACTAATTACTTTGATTCTTTTTCAAATATGAATGTACAACCACTGCCAAATTCTCTTGAATGAAGATATTTATATTATTATTGATATATATATATATATATATATATATATATAAATATATATATATATATATATATATATATATATATATATATATATATAATCCGAATACATACCTATTTCTAAGAAACCCAAAGTTTAGGACCGATCTTTGCTATGTCCATAATAAAACAAAATTCCTTGTGATGATTTTATAAGTAGTATAGAAAAAACCTTTTCAAGTTTCAATTAATACAGAAATAATTGAGTTAAATCGAAACGTAGCATTCTGACGAATTACAAAAATGGTGTTAACGACGGCGATAGTTTTGAACCGAAATCAAAGAAAAGAAAATGTTTCTCAAAAAGGAACAAAATCCTTAATATTCTGATTCCTGGTGAATCAAACAAAAGAGTCATGTTTGAAAAGGACTGTCTGACAGGAATGAGTAATCTGCTGAAAGCCAATTAACTAATATAGAAATTAAGAATGGCCCAACAGATATATGTATCAAAAAAAGGAACAATGATCTAGTGACCAATTGGAAATCAAAACACTTTATATCTCCAAATTCAACAAAAAATCATTTTACAACCCCCCAGGAGTTACGGTTTGCCAAATTTGCATAAAAAAGACATTTTGTTGAGTCCAATTCTTTCCTCTGTAGAATCACTTTTCGAAAGACTATCGAAAGATTTTGAAAGTATCCTGCAGCATGTTGTTGAATAAACGAGTATCATATAAATGATTTATTTGACCTCAAAAATAAGATTTCACCCAAAACCATAATTCAATCTCTTGACGTAATGACGTAAATAGGATTGGCAGAAATACAATTTTTTCTGCCGAATCTATACATAAATGAACCGAAACTGAAAAATACATTGCCATGCCACAAAATAGATGAATATAATCGTGCTTGCACCAAAAGGAACCTATTTTATGCACAAAACTGAAGTTCTGTAAACAAATTGATGTTTGTGCAATGGGGGCCTCATTTTCAAGCATTATTGCACATCTCGTTCTCGAATCCTTGAAGAGGCTGCCATTTACAACCTTGACTTTGAAATTCCTTTTTTCTAGCGATGTGTAGATAACTGCGTAGTGCCTGCAGATAAGGTTAGCGAGATTATTACTAGAAAATAAAATAAAATTAATAGACATGACCCTCCACTGAGAGCTGAACAAAACTGTTTCACAAAGATACATTAAAGAATCCAAATATTTGAGTCGTTAATCTTAACAACCTTCGGCCAAAAAAAATCGGTTGAAAGTGGCATTGTAGATCAAGCCCTGAAACTGTTTTGCTGTCAAATAATGACACAAAGCGATGAAAAAAACCTACTGATACTGCTGCCTAATTAGAAGAATTGATAAACAAAATATTCAAAAAACCTATATACTCATTTCACAATGCAGAACAACAAAAAAATCCCTTCAAATAAGGGATAAAAAAATTTCTATATATCTAATCTATTTGAGAAACATTGGCATTTTTTTCAGTCCCTATGAAATAAACATAGCCCACAAGGACACAGTCACACAAAGAATATTTTAGCAAACTGAAGTAGGGGAGAAGGAGGGGCAAATTAGCACATTTTTCATATTTGGACTCATAAAAAATCAACTGTAAAGAGAAATTGAGAAGACATATTTTTCTTAGCTTACTTACTCCTTTGTTAATATGAAAATGATAAAAAGTTTGAATTTGTCGAGAACGTTAAAAGGAGAAATATGTTTTCAAAAAATTAATTCTGTTCAAATCTGCCTCCCCACGTCCCGTTCAAATCAGCCCCGTTTGTTTTGCCCCTTAAAAGATAAAATAATCCAAAAAAAAAAAGTGAAATAACTGGCAAGTAAAAACTGCAAGGTGGATTGAAAACTAATAAGTACTGCACAATTTTGTGTAAGAATTAGTTGGAAACCTTTACTCACGTGAATCTCTTCAAACATTTATTTTTATTTTTTACTTCGCCGGTACAAATACGACGACAGGTCATAACTCTTTTCGACAACGAAACACGAGCGTTTTGTGACTTGAAGTTTGTCACAGCCAGTGTTGCCAATATTAAAATAGAGTTGCGGCATAGATTTAAATGAAGACTTGTTATGAGGTATTTTACCAGATAAATTTCACAATACCTAAATCTTCTAAACAGTCATAAATATGACAAAAAAAACTAATACTCCTCAACAACTTAGCACCTTAAGATCAGAACGCCACCAAAAGAAAAGCGAATTCTTAAAAATTATAGAAAAAAGCTTATGTCCGTAAATTCTGAAACATACAAACATACATTAAACTCCATATATTATGACTTAATACGATAGTAACTGTCATACTTCAACTTATATAAAGGAATTAAAAACCCTAACAAAAAATTTAAAAGTAATGTGAAACGAGAATTCCAAAAAATATGGACATAATATTCCAATATCCTATTTAATGTTTCCTTTATTGAAATTGAATATTAATTTGTAAACACCTGCGTAGGTACCCACTCCTTTATAAGATATGTTTATCAATACCTACCTTTCAGTCTAGCTCAGCTGCTACACAGTGTTATTGTCTCAAGGTGTTTTGTTTTTAATATCTATCTGTATATTAACACAATAGAACACAGTAATTTCGGAAAAAGAATTAAAGAACATGAGCGCTTCTTCGTGAACAATAAGAGAGACTCTAATTATTCCATCATCATTCACTAAATAAGAGTTATTCATTTAATAAATACTTCCATATTTTACATAGACAGAATAGAGGAATATAAATTAAACTTTTGGGAAGCCCTAGAAATCAGCAGTTATAAGGATTCTGATCTATTACTCAACGAATAAAATTAATCTCCACTACTGAATATATTTAATAACTGATGTAGTTTGAGCAAGTTTTCTAGAAGGATTACTTAATCTTTACCCTAATTCAATTTCTTGTTGTAATCGTTTTCCCTAGGTAGGTACTAAAAATGTTATGTAAAAGTAAGATACCATATATAATAACCCTTCTTAAAATCATACATGTGTTTTTCTGATAATTATATATATATATATATATATATATATATATATTCATATATATATATATACATATATATATGTATATATATATATATATATATATATATATATATATATATATATATATATATATATATATATTCATTTATTTGTTTATTTAGTTATTTACAGTTCCATACAATTATCCATTCCTTAATATCATATTAATTGGGTGTCAGCGTAAGTTCTTACTTAAATTAACAGCAATATCATATAAGGTTTTCAATGTTCCTAATAAAAAATAAACTTGATGTAGAATATTACATTTTGTTCGAAAATAACTCCGAGTGTGATGACTATCACTATATTGCTTTTATCGTTGAGTTTTAGTATTAACAATTTTGAAAATATCTTTTCTATACTACTATATTGAACTATTTATCAATTACAAAAGCAATGCAAACAAATCAATCAATCAATCAATCAGTTTCATAAACTGAATATATATATATAAATATATATATTTATATATATATATATATATATATATATATATATATATATATATATATAAGTTATGAACGTCTTTTTTTATAGTTTTTAATATTTGGAACACACAAAGGTAAAATTGTAGGGCTTTGGGACTAGATGGCAAGAAAAATCTTGCATGTACACTTTCATTAGAGTAAGATGCTTTCAGCAACATTATGCGAGATATAATTAGCATATGTTTATCCTTATGTATAAATATTAGCAATGTATGAAGGTACAGCGATCTTATTTGGCATATATTCCTTCCATAAAGCAGTCTCCTGTTTTTGTGAATAATTTTTAATATATATATTTAGAATGATATACAAGGTTTCTAAGAAATTTTAAAAATTGATTCCACTTGTGATATCAAATACATTTTTACTCAAGATATATATCCCTCAACTGATAGAATATGTACATAAGTTTTCTAATTTTCTTTGTTAAATATGCTAAATGTTGGTTCAATAGTATGTTCAGGTATACTACCTATAATATTTCCTAAATAATTAATATTTTCAACTTCCTTTATGGCTCCAATGCCCTCAACATTAATACTGTGTAATTTGGGTCTGTTGATATCTGTGATGGTAAATGCTATATAATTATTCTTATCTGCATATGGAGATAGCTGATACCTATTCCGGCACATCTTTATGACATTCATTCTTTCTTGAACGCGTTCTTTAGTAACCTCCCAATCATATACACCAAATATGGCAGCAGTTTCATCAGTATATGACACAAACTTGCTATCCACGACAAGTGTTAAGAGTGAATTCACCTATAAATGGTGAATAGTATAGGCTCCAGAATGGTCCCCTGCGCCACACCCACTCTCACCATGTGCGGTTCATTTAGATGTTTCATTAAATAATCCTTGGGAACGCCCAAGACAGTACCACGAACCCTATATCGCCCCAACACATGTAGTAATTTTTCATGATGTACCGTATCATTCGATACATTTTTTACTGTCATCAAGAGTGCTTGCAACCTCATTACCAACCTCATACATAGCATCTGATATGCTTTTCCCTTCTCGGAATCCATAGTGATATTCAGTTGATATTTTGTTGCTATTTTTATTTTATGGTTTTCTTCAATAAATTTTTCCAAAATTATTAATTAAACTAATTGGGCGATAATTGGATATTTTTTTTTGTCGCCTGCTTTATATATATATATATATATATATATATATATATATATATATATATATATATATATATATATATATATATATACTCAAAATGCTCACCTTAAAAAAATATTTTTATGTCAGTAGCATTTTCGGTTTGACCGGAATAGCACCAACTTTGTTATTTTAAATACCACACCCTGTATATTATTACATTTTTGAATTCCTTGTCAAATTTCAGGATGAGATTGATAATACAAACATGTCAAATTCATTAACAAATTACAAGATACAGATCAGCACTGTGCATTTAGCGAAAACTTTTGACAAGGTAGAACACGGAATTTGAATGGTGTTGATAAGTCATTTGGTATTCTGTAGTCAGTTAGAGGTCACTTACTCAAATAGAATAAGAAACACATGCTTCATAAATTTTTGAGAACTTAGGCAGGATTCGTTTAGGAATGGAAAACTAAATTTGAAGTTATATTCTTCCGGTTGTTACTACAATTTATTAATCATTAGTCTCAAAATAAATCGAATAGGAAAGCTACTGTACATTGTTGTATCTAGTAGAACTATCAACATTCCATAGGAAAGTAACCACACAAATATGGAAGAAATTGAAAATCCTTAGGAATTGTTGACATTTGAAAACATATAAGCATCCCTCCTCTTATACAAGACAGAGTTTCAATGCTAGTTCACTATAAACTATCGAAATGACCCTACATTTTTGAATAACCTTTTCTTTGTATAAGAAATATATATTCCTTTTTGCGAATTCATTATGAATTTAAGCTCATCAAGAGAAAAGCTAAACGTATGTTCAGCTCAGCAATTTTGATTAAAATGGAATTGCTTCATTTGCGATCAATCAAAACAATGGATATATAAAAATATTTGGTAATATTTCATTAACGTCATAATGATTTGCAGCAGAATAACAAGTTTCTCAATCGTCCAAATTCAAAAAATATTTATGTTTCAAATTATGGTGTGATGAAATCTTTTCAAAATTTTCCAACTCCCTTGTGTCAATTACATGAAAGAAAAAGAAAATGATAAAATAAATCATAAAAATTCACAAATTTACACACACATACACACACACACACACACACACACACATATATATATATATATATATATATATATATATATATATATATATATATATATATATATATATATATATAAAAAAATATATATATATATATATATATATATATATATATATATATATATATATATATATATATATAAATATATATACAGGGTGATTCATTAAGGGTGGCGACCGGCCGTATCTCGGAAACCGTATGTCCTAGAATTTGGGGGAAAAAATTATTATATGCAAATCTGCCCTAAAAAAATTATTAAAAATGTTTTTGAGTCTAAAGTTCTCCGCTAGGTGGAGCAAACTACCACTAATAAAATATAATTGGATTTTTTACGAAATATTCCCCAATTTAGGCTGGTAAAAAATATCAAATTCAGAAACTACTGTCCAAATTCCACAAATCCTGTTTGAGTCATTTTTCTCTATCACCTATTCTGAAATGGTGGGGGAAGTTCTCTTTCTTTGGCATAAAAAAGACTCTAACTCCATAATGCACGAACCGATTTTCAAAAACGTAGACTCTATGCAAAGAGTATTGAATGTAGATTTCAGTAACAAATAACAAAAACACTTTTAATTTTCCAATCGGCAACTAGAGGGCGTTATGTAATACCTAGCTCTATTTATGATTTTTTTTGAGAAATTTCAAATGCAATGCTATAAATCTAACTAGCTAACAGAATGCCAAATTTGATGAATTATTGATCTGTCAAAACCGCGAACTGATATCTCTTTTCATTCCAAAGATATTGGCATTTTTTGATGAGTGTTGGTGATTGTAAGGTAGAAGAGAAATTTTGTTGCTAAAATTGTCATAAACGCATCATAAAAATTTTTACTAACATTACATAATGAAACAAAACTAGTCCGGTCAAATTAGACCAAAAAATAGGAGTGAAGTTATAAAAATTCGCACCCATCTGAAAATTAGTAGGATTGTTCAAAACACCATTATAAATGGAATCTGAAAAGTCTTCATCGATCTGATACGTGCAAAAAAATTTACTCGGGTTCGAATATCATAAAATCGTTTCTTTTGCGATTTTAAGCAAAGCAGTAAGTTTTATCATGGAATTAGTTCAGACAAAAATTGTAGATCACCTTATTATCTATAAAAAAAGTTTTCATAAATTTTTTCCTCAGAGCCACCGTTTTTGGGATCAACGATTCAGAAAGTTGAAAGAAATTAAAACACTATCTCAAAAACGGCGACTCTTAAAAGAAAAAGTATTTTGAAATTTTTTATAGATAATTATCTGATCTACAATTTTTGTCTGGGCTAATTTCATGCTGTTGTGAACATGCGACAGCTTGAACATTGCCAGTTTCTCGCAATATTTGTGCCAATCTTTTGAATAATTTCCGAGAATGACGCCGTCTTTCAGGATATCGTATCGCATACTCCCTTTCCGCAATTACTTCATTTTGTAGACTTCCAAAATATATACTGAGCATATCATATGCCTCTCCATTTGAATAAAAAGGCATTATAGAAGGGTTAGTTTGCAAACAGTCACAATAAATTTGACAGCAATAAAAACTTAAAAGTAAACAATCATAAAACATTGGTGTCATTTCTATAGGTAACTTGTTGACTTTTGAAACATCTATCTCTCAAAGTTTAACATCATTCGTAATATTGCAGCTC
The DNA here is from genome assembly GCA_030704885.1 of Cynegetis impunctata. Taxonomy (NCBI): domain Eukaryota; kingdom Metazoa; phylum Arthropoda; class Insecta; order Coleoptera; family Coccinellidae; genus Cynegetis; species Cynegetis impunctata. Next base: position 455,492 of record JARQZK010002932.1, on the reverse strand, counting down.
GTCCATGAATATAAAACTATAAGAGACCGTTTGAGAGATTTGGGATTGAATTTTTACCAGAAATTTTTTATCCGAAATAGCAAATAATGGCAAGCATTTTGAGTATTTAAAATAATAAGATAGTGGGAGCGTTTTGTAAAATTTCTGTTATGAGTAGCTCCCTTAGTTTTGTTTCATTATATAATGTTAATTAATATTTTGGTGATAAGTTTCTAGATATTATGTTATTTTCAAAACAATTTTAGCAACATAATTTCTCTTCCACCTTACAGGGCGAGCCAACAACACATCAAAAAATGCCGATATCTTTGGAATTAAAAAAGATATCAGTTCGCGGTTTTGACAAGTCAATAAGTCATCAAATTTGGCTTTTTGTTAGCTAGTTAGATTTATGGCATTGCATTTGAAATTTCTCAGAAAAAATCATAAATAGAGCTAGGTGTTACATAACGCCCTCTAGTTGCCGATTAGACAATTAAAAGTATTTTTGTTATTTGTTACTGAAATCTACATTCAATACTCTTTGCATAGAGTCTACGTTCTTTAAAATCGGTTCATGCATTTTGGAGTTACAGTCTTTTTCATGTCAAAGAAAGAGAACTTCCCCCACCATTCCAGAATAGGTGATAAAGAAAAATAACTCTAACAAGAGTTGTGGAATCAGGACAGTAGTTTCTAAATTTGATATTTTCTACCAGCCTAAATTGGGGAATATTTCGTAAAAAATCCAATTATATTTTATAAGTGGTAGTTTGCGCCACCTAGCGAAAAACTATGGACTCAAAAACATTTTTAATCATTTTTTCAGGGCAGATTTGCACACAAGAATTTTTTTCACCATATTCTAGGACATACGGTTTCCGAGATACGGCCGGTCGCCACCCTTAATGAATCACCCTGTATATATATATAAATTTTTGATCATTAGCAATAACAGGCTTGTTGAATCTCAAAGAACTCGATTTTATTAAAAAGTTGACGTTTCGCCACGACATTCGTGGCTTTTTCAAAACTTTTGAAAAATTGAAATATCTTTGTTTTATTGATTTGAAAAACTTTAAATGGTTAAAAAAAGACTACTATGTTTCATCAAAATTTTTCGGCTGTGGCCGTTCTCTATTATTTATTACGTGCTATTCAGTCCAGTATTAACATTCAAATCTGTTATTATTATATGGTAAGGGAAACCACAGAAACCTTTACCCACGTAATGTTCGAAATAGGTTCAAATTATATATATATATATATATATATATATATATATACATATATATATATATATATATATATATATATATATATATATATATATATATATATATATAAATATATATATATATATATATATATATATATATATATATATATATATATATATATATATATATATATATATATATATATATATATATATATATATATATATATATATATATATATATATATATATCAGGGGCGGCTAGTCAAAGGAGGCTAAGGAGGCTAAGCCTCCTCAATAATATTCCGTGTATCACTAATATATTATATTGAATAGTCAGCATTCAGCATATTAATCAAAATCATATTATTTTATGCACCTACCTTCCTTTCAACCTATATTATATAATATAATTTATTAATTAAGATAGAAGGTATTTACATTTACTGCATTTCATTCATTTCAAGATTTGTGGTAACGCTGCGGAGGCTTAGAAAGGTATATTCTCAACGTTCATTATGCCTGCCACAGAAAAGCAAACAACGGTGCAAATACTCCGAATGAATACTTCATTGCAATAGAAAAGCAAAACACATGTAAATGGCAACACCGATAGGAACCCAGTCTCATACAATGTCGACCAATCACAACTATAGAATTTCGCGTGACATCGAGTGAATTCGTTGGAAACATTAATTGAATCGTAGTGTGATCGTAGTTACTAATGGCCGAAAACAGCAGCGTGTTTACTTATATTGCTCGCGTATTGTTTTAAAATGAGTTTGGTTACTGAATTTAATTTCAAAAATTTCAATGGTGACTTAGTGGAATATTTGTTATCCCATAACTTAAGTGCACTAAGTTATGTGGATGAAGTTTTGATAAAAACATTGCGACCTACTCCTGAATTAAACAATTTGGTGCAGCGTAACAGACAACAATACCGCGGTTTTAATACAAGGAATTATGAGAGACATCCTTGCCTAACCAGATCACAGGTAAAAAATAAATTATTTTGTTAGCAGTGTTCACTTTTTACTAGTGAAAATGTCTCTGTTTGGGGCCGTTTAGGATTTGAGGATTTAATTCTATACCTAGTTGAAAGTGAGGAATTTTTCACCGATAAAGTAACTTTAAATACAGCACGCGGATAAATATCTTACTTACAAGATAAGGAATTTATATATTTTCTAAACATCTTCAAATTAATTTTTGAACAAACAGAAATAGTTTTTCAAATCTTACAGCACACGTTTTCAGATGTAATTTACTCACGAAATCGGCTCGTTTCTTTTGGAAAAAATTTCAGTATTTCGTGCAGAAGTTTATTTTAAAAAACTATTTTCTGTATTTCAAACTACTGATGATACGACTCAATTTAGCCCAAAACGAAAGAAATTCAGTTACGCAGATATGGAGCTTAACTATGAGCAAATAATTTATTAAATTTTGGATACTATTAGGAGTCAAATAGAAATAAGGTTCTCTGATTTGAAAGAACTGCATTTCTTCGACTTACTCAATGAAAATTTGTTTACAGGATTTTCGGCTAATTTTCCAGATAACCTTTTGGAAAATTTATGTCAAAAATACACTTTTTTTGATAAGGTGGCCATAAAAAGTGAACTGTGTGTTGTTCATAATGACAATGAAATTTTGGGGCAAAATGAAAATCATGTGAGGACCATTAAATTCCATTTTGATAATGATTTGAATCAAGATTTACCCCAAGTTTATAAACTCTTATGTCTAATTGTTTCTATCCCGGTGACATCGGCTTCCGTAGAGCGCTCGTTTTCCACTCTTAAGAGAATTAAAACTTATTCACATTAGTTTGTTGTCTATTGAAAAGGAATTGGTAAAACTTTTGGCGAAAGACAAAAAATTTCATGAGGATATTATATATCATTTTGCTAACGTTAAAGATCGCAGAATCCCGCTAATCTTCAAAAATATATAATAACTTTTCATTTGCTCTCACCAGCTGTTAACAAATTCGTTAAGTAGGTAGGTACCTATTTTGTGAAAGAAAAAAAATTGATGAATAGATGAATTGATTAATTGGCTGAGAATAGTTTTTGTGAATATTGTAAATAGGAGTTGTAGGTCTCAAGGTAAACACTCGAAAGTGAAAACAAATTAATAGCTTAGGGTGCTTGTTTTACTTTGATTTTCTTTAAATTATAAGGCGGTTGACCTTGAAATCCTAAAAATTTTCGCCTATGGTGTATTTTTAAACACCTCTTGTAGTCTCCTCAAGCCAAAATCTCACAAGCCGCCACTGATATATATATATATATATATATATATATATATATATATATATATATATATAGATATATATCTATATATATATATATATATATATATATATATATTTATATATATATATATATATATATATATATATATATATACTTATTTGATATAGAAATCCTACTCTAGCCAAGCAGATATAGTAGCCACCTTCTGATGTAAAAACGTATTCGTTACCAAACTGTGGTGGTTCATTTGTTTCCGACTGGTGGCGCTGTGTCATATTTAAATGCCATTGTTTCTAGAAGGAAAATATAAGAACGTTTGAAATTTTGGGTTGGTTTCATTAACTTCTACCAAGCTAGTTGGTCGAGTATGTTAGGTACGTTGGCTAATATTTGGGAGGTCTCGGGTTCAAACCCCGGGACCGACTGGTCTGCCATGAGTTTTTTTCAGAGGTTTCCTCATGGTAATTTGAGTCACTGCTTGCAAACTTATAAGGCGAATGCTGGGCCAGTATTAATCCTCTGAACCCTACCTACACTTCCTATGTTCCATAAATATCTCGTCTCACCTATCCTTAATGCACTTGTACATACAAGTGTATCCTCTGATCTGGCTGAAGGAGTTAATCCCAAACTCAAACTGCCCGCCTCCCTGACACATACTTCAGGGAGGAATGAAACACCAGTGTTTCCTTTCCTTTTGGGTTGGTTATTACTTTCGATGGATGGAGGATACTGATGATCCCCAAAACAGGCGATACCTATCAATTTCCATCGATTGTGATGAACATCTTAACATTTCTTATATCATTTAAGGTAGATGGGAATAGTTCGATGTTTCGTGAACTTGTGCACCTTCATATGTATATATATATATATATATATATATATATATCTATATATATATATATAATTATATATATATATATTTTTTAGTATATATATTTATATATATATATATATAAATATATATATATATATATATACATATGAAGATGCATATTAGCTTATTACCTGTGATGAAAATATAAGATCGTATGAAATATTTGGTTGGTTATCACTTTCTATGGATGGATTATACTGATGAGCCCCAAATAAGGGCAAAACAGTCTTTTTATCATTTCCGTTGATTGTTATAAACAACTTTATATTTCTAACATTTACCGTCTCAAGGTATATGTGGATAGTTCGATGTTTCTTGAACTCGTATGACCTGCTCCGCAAGGAGGTTTGTTTGATTAGTTTTATATAAATGTTCTAGTTCACTTAATTATATATATATATATATATATATATATATATATATATATTTATATATATATATTGTGATATATATATATAATATATATATAGTTTATATATATATAATTATATATATATATCCTATATAGAAATATATATATATATATCATATATATTAATATAATATATATATTATCTATATGTATATTATAATGTATATATATATATATACTTATATTAATATAAATATTCTTTATACATATAATATATATATATATTATAGTATATACTATATATACATATAATATATAATAATATATATATATATATGATATATAGATATTATTATAATATTATATATATTATATATATATATATTATAGTATATATATATATATTATATATATTATCTATATATATAATTAAGTGAAACACTAGGGACATTTATTTGAAAACTAATAAAACCAAAACCTCCTAGAGGAGCTGGTTATATCGAGTTTCAAGAAATATCGAAATATTCCCTCATAATACCTTGATACGGTAAATGTTAGAAATATTAAGTTTTGTTTATAGGCAATCAACGGAAAATGATAGACAGACTGTTTTGGCCCCTTATTTGGGGCTCATCAAGTATCGATCCAATCACCATCGAAAAGTGATAAGCAACCAAAAAAGGAAGGTCATTTTTGCCTAACGTTAAAGATCGCAGATTCCCGGCTAATCTTTCACACAAATATATAATGAACTTTTTCATTTGCTCTCACCAGCTGTTAACAAATTCGTTTAAGTTA
>JARQZK010002932.1:357500-445000 GCA_030704885.1 Cynegetis impunctata | reverse complement strand
ATCCATCCATCCATCCATCCATCCATCCATCCATCCATCCATCCATCCATCCATCCATCCATCCATCCATCCATCCATCCATCCATCCATCCATCCATCCATCCATCCATCCATCCATCCATCCATCCATCCATCCATCCATCCATCCATCCATCCATCCATCCATCCATCCATCCATCCATCCATCCATCCATCCATCCATCCATCCATCCATCCATCCATCCATCCATCCATCCATCCATCCATCCATCCATCCATCCATCCATCCATCCATCCATCCATCCATCCATCCATCCATCCATCCATCCATCCATCCATCCATCCATCCATCCATCCATCAATCCATCCATCCATCCATCCATCCATCCATCCATCCATCCATCCATCCATCCATCCATCCATCCATCCATCCATCCATCCATCCATCCATCCATCCATCCATCCATCCATCCATCCATCCATCCATCCATCCATCCATCCATCCATCCATCCATCCATCCATCCATCCATCCATCCATCCATCCATCCATCCATCCATCCATCCATCCATCCATCCATCCATCCATCCATCCATCCATCCATCCATCCATCCATCCATCCATCCATCCATCCATCCATCCATCCATCCATCCATCCATCCATCCATCCATCCATCCATCCATCCATCCATCCATCCATCCATCCATCCATCCATCCATCCATCCATCCATCCATCCGTCCATCCATCCATCCATCCATCCATCCATCCATCCATCCATCCATCCATCCATCCATCCATCCATCCATCCATCCATCCATCCATCCATCCATCCATCCATCCATCCATCCATCCATCCATCCATCCATCCATCCATCCATCCATCCATCCATCCATCCATCCATCCATCCATCCATCCATCCATCCATCCATCCATCCATCCATCCATCCATCCATCCATCCATCCATCCATCCATCCATCCATCCATCCATCCATCCATCCATCCATCCATCCATCCATCCATCCATCCATCCATCAATCCATCCATCCATCCATCCATCCATCCATCCATCCATCCATCCATCCATCCATCCATCCATCCATCCATCCATCCATCCATCCATCCATCCATCCATCCATCCATCCATCCATCCATCCATCCATCCATCCATCCATCCATCCATCAATCCATCCATCCATCCATCCATCCATCCATCCATCCATCCATCCATCCATCCATCCATCCATCCATCCATCCATCCATCCATCCATCCAAACCATCCATCCCTCCATCCATCCATCCATCCATCCATCCATCCAGCCATCCATCCATCCATCCATCCATCCATCCATCCATCCATCCATCCATCCATCCATCCATCCATCCATCCATCCATCCATCCATCCATCCATCCATCCATCCATCCATCCATCCATCCATCCATCCATCCATCCATCCATCCATCCATCCATCCATCCATCCATCCATCTATCTATCTATCCAACTTTCATACTGTTTTCGTTGAATTCGAAGTGGAGATGTCACAGCGAAAGGATAATATAGTTTTTTTTTTAAATCGAACCTTCACATCATGTAAATTCAAACTAAGAAATGAGAACACGTTTATTTAAACAAAATAAAAGATTCTGCTCGAACTAAACCTTTTATTTTTTTAGTTTCTAACTAAATCTGATGAAAACACTGTGTTGTCGAAACAATTGTCGTTCAATTTTAAATATAGTGAAAATTGAGTTATAATAAACATGTTCTTATTTTTTATTATAGTTTAACTGACATATTCAAATATATTTATAATTTAAATATTTAAATTACATCTTTTCAGATCTATTCGTGGAGAGCACTATCCATGGAGTACTCACAGTCACAATCCTAAATAGAGAAAGCTTCGATGGATGTATAAAATATATTTAAAAATAACTTATATCTTTATATCTAAGGCTTGAATAACAGAATTTATGATTCAAGATAAAATTTGTAAGAAAGATATAGAGTTGTATACATCGATCTATATTTTTCCAACTACAAGTTTATGGATCCGTTTTTCGAATAATTTTTCAGGCAAATTCTATAAAAAAAATCATTTATCTTTAATCCAGAAACAATTTTTTTAATTCCACTATCAAGATTCATTTCACTAGAAAAGACTAAGTGGCAAAATTTAATTGTTTGCATTTTATGCAGAGTTTGATTATGCCTGCTGGATAAGTGAATATTCTAGACAAACTTTCAATAACGACTACTGAATAGACCGTTAGCGGTGTTCCATTCCGAAAGCGTTATTTTTCGAACCGTATTCAATATTGTGTGTAAGATTATTGGTGAGCGATGCTTCAGATCATTCAAACTTAAAAATTTAGTGAATAACGGTCGAATTCCGTCTACTTGGTGACCACTAACTATTATCAATTTATCTATTATGGTATCTCGTTTGGTTCGCATACAAGGCAATTTAAACGAATTATATAATATCTTAGAAGAAAGAAATTCAACATTCAATTAGGTTTCATGATGTGAAATTTGATAAATACATTTCAGATGAACATTCAATAATTTATAGAAAGTGAAAGTAAAGACATCAATTTCACCAAATACTCGTGCACATATTAATAATTATTAATTATACAATAGCACTTTGTTATGTTGTTGTTCATAATTACATATTATTATTATTATTAAGATAAGCTTAACACTGAACACGTCAATGGCCAGAAAGAGTTAATCACTGTTTTGATTACCGAATTAGTTATCAAATCATAGTTTAAATATCTTAACAGTAGTAAGCACATTAATTGTGATGAATATTATCGACTCTATATACCATCATGTAATCAGGTATATCATTTCTGTTTATACTACGGAAATTAGTCGTTGTGTAACGGCATTGCTATCTTTCTGTTAAGAATATTCTCATACTAGTCCAGGGAAGATAGAGAAAATTGAATTAATTTGGCTGTGCAGCAGATATCGAGATGCGGTTTTCTGCATTGTGTTCAGGAAAGTCACAGAAAACGAGCCTATATGGTCTGGTTAATCCATTTTTGGAAAAATGCCTTCTATGCCGGAAAATGCATTTTCCAATTGCATCACTTGTACCATTATAGGAACGACTGGAAACTCGGAAAAATCGGGTTTTCAGGCCCGCCAAACTCGATTCTGGCATTCGAATTACCCGAAGGCGCACGTGAGCGGCTCTGTGGGGATGGTTAATTGGGGAAGAAATTGCAGCGTGCATGGAAATCGCTCCAAACTCGTTACTCGGGAGTTTTCAGGAATGACGAATTCAATTCTAGCATTAGATTTCTCCGGGGCCGCTCGGGAGCGGCTCTGCGGGGGTGGTCAATTGGAGAGAAATTGCAGCGTGCATGGAAATCGCTCCAAACTAGTTACTCGGGGGTTTTTGGTGATGACAAATTCAATTCTAGCATGAGATTTCTCCGGGTCTGCTCGGGGGCGGCTCTGCGGGGGTGGTTAATTGGGGAGAAATTTCGTGCATGAAAATCGCTCCAAACTCGTTACTATGTGGTTTTCGGGAATGATGAATTCAATTCTAGCATTAGATTTCTCTGGGGCCGCTTGGGGCGGCTCTGCGGAGTGTGCGGGGGTGGTTAATTGGCAGCGTCCATGAATGGTACTCAAGTAGAAGGTGAAAAATCACAAATTATGAAAATAATACTTTATTCAAATAACAGATAGGAGTTTTTATTAATCTGGAATTATTCATTATAAACTTCACTTTTTAACTAGAATACTAAACATCTTGTTCAAACTCTTCTTCGCTTTTTCTTCATCTTCTCTCCATCCTGAATTTTTTTCCCTCCTTCATCTTCTTCCTCGTCACCACTCTCGGCCTCATTAGAAGCTTCTTTTTGGTTTGAGCAATAACCATTGCATGCAAGTGAGCACTCCAACCCACTTCGGCGGCACCCGCAGTCGGTTTGACAAGAACAAGAAATTTTGCTCAAAATTTCCTCGGGGCCGGTTTCCTGGGTCATGGTGACAGGACTGAGCTCTCCATCCACCAATTCCCAGCCCCTAACGGATCTAAGGTTTCGTCTTGACCTTGTGAACCATACCAAGCCTGTACTTGATAATAGACCTGCTTGATATGCTCGGTTAATGCATTGGCAGTCGGAATTATGCGTGCAAGGTCGACTTCTTGAAGGTTCGCGGCTTCAGCATACGATTTTGCTCGATACATTTGGACGAGCTCAATCGCAGGTTGATCTCTGGTGCGCAGATCTTTGGGTGCCGCGTAAAGAGCCAAAGCGAGACGAAGCCCGTGATGTATTAAAGTATCCATTGCTACATGTGTTTGCTTAAATATTTCTGCAAACCCATGCAAATCATCGGATTTCGCAAACAATTCGCAGAATTTTAGTTTCCATCGATAGAAAAATGCTGAGGTTGGGTCGCATCCCGTAAAAGCATGTAGAAATAATATATGAGACCTGATACACGCGCTCTTGGAGGCTAAGCTCTCGGAAGAATACACAACATACAGGTACTCTAGCGGAAGGCGGCTTCAGCAAGAACACTTCTAGATTCGATGGAGTCCGACCTACAAGCATTGTTAAGACATCAGTGTCTTAAACAATAACTACTTTATTGTTGTGGCTTCCAGAAGCAGTGTCTATGGCCTTAAGCAAAATATCAACATCCGCATTAGCTACACTCTGCTGGGACATTATGTTATGTTTAAATTCCTCCTGGAGAAATTTAATGAGCTGGGACTTAGTTTTGCTATTCCCTAGAAACTCGTCTGGAGCCATGCGTATAGTGCCGGAATTTTTATGCATACATCGCCGGTTTCTTTCCGTCGATTTAGTGGTAATTTGGTCGTATCCATCGAAAACAAAAAAAACTCTGTTCCCAAATGCTCTCTCTATGTATCTAACATACCCGTTGCATATCTCTAACATGTTCTGGCCCTTTGGCCATCTAACTTTATGCAGAAGCATGCCTGCATCACATATTGTGTGTCTTCACTTCTTACAGTTACAGATCTTTCTTCAAAAAGTGAATACAACTTTGATTTTTAATTTTTCCTCATTCTGTTCCAAAGCAATTGTTTTTATGATATTTGAGATATTTATTTATTTAATATTCCATCAAAATTTTTATTATTCGTATCTCCGGTGAAGTCTAATGTCTGATTGTCATGGACGCTGTCATCCCCCCTCCCAATCACCCCCAGACAACCTCACAGAGGGGCCCTGAGAAATCTAATGCTAGAATTGAATTCGTCATCCCCGAAATCCCCCGAGTAACGAGTTTGGAGCGCTTTCTATGCACGCTGCAATTTCTTCCCTAATTAACCACCCCTGCAGAGCCGCCACCGAGCGGCACCGGAGAAATCTAATGCTAGAATTGAAATCTCCATCTCCGAAATCTCCCGAGTAACGAGTTTGGAGCGATTTTCATGCACGCTGCAATTTCTACTCCAATTAACCAACCCCGAACCCCCGCAGAGCCGCCTACGTGCGCCCCCGGTAATTCTAATGCCAGAATCGAGTTCGGCGGGCCTGAAAACCCAGTAACAATTTTCGAGCGATTTTTACGAGTTTCCAGTCGTTCCTATAGTAGCGATGCAATTGGAAAATGCATTTTCCGGTCCAGAAGGCATTTTTCCAAAAACGGATTAACCAGACCATAAAGACTCGTTTTCTGTGACCTTCCTGAATACAATGCAGAAAACCGCATCTCGATATCTGCTGCACGGCCAAATTCATTCAATCCGGCCGATTTTGCTTTACATGCCCTGGACTATACTGTCACATTGTCATCGCAGCATATTTTGTGTCATTTTGAATAATTTGAAATATGTAGGAGTCTGTTTCGATTCCGTCATTGAATGAAATTACTATTGGCGTCCGAAATTTAGATCGTAGCGCCGGAACGGCTAATATCGGTACTAGAGAATGGCCCATTAGCTGTTTGTTTACATTGATTGGTAATAGTATTTACGCTCATTTCATTTTGAGTTTTCGAACGTTTAGCTTCGTAATTTGTGTTTTTTTGGACTTCGTATTTTCTAGTGGTTCATTGTGTTTCGATTGAGGACAATATTATCTCTGTTCAACTGTAGATAACCTACCTACATCAAGTTGAAATATACACTGAGTTTTTATCATTGAACATGAAAATCAATAATAAAATAAAGTAGAGGACGAATAAATTAATTGGTTGAAGGAACTATGTGTACCTCATGAAAAGGCTGTATGATAGAACACCTATTTATTTAAAAAATAAAAAACTTTCAAAAGTCTCAAGAAAACATCTCTGACGTGTCTACTTTCATTACGAACTGAAGAATTTTTGAGTATAATGGACAAAACTTACCAGCAAAACTGAAAGAAACAAAATGAAATAAAAGAAGAATTAATATGAATACTCTGCTTGAATGGTTTGGACGTAATGAGTTATTATATTTTTTGAATTTTCCTGACGTATAACAGCTCTCCTGGAAGTACGGTGGACTTCTGAAAGTCTGGTTTTTTGATAGAATCTCTGTTTTCCTGATTATATAATTGAATATTTAAGTTTTTCCTAGCTATAGAGTCAAGATTTATTTCATATTCTTGGTGTTATGATAAACTGTTATTTCGGTTGTGCAAATAAACATCATTTTCAGATGAATTTAGAAATGAATGAAGACCTAAGATATGAACTTACACACAGGAATCGAATAGATGACTGGTACTTCCCGTCATTGATCATTGATCATAACGAGTTTTTCGAAGCAATAAATCATGGTACGAACGCCATTCCAGGATACGATAACATTCCCAGAAATATCCTCAAGAAGCTGGACCTCCCTATACATCTGGAGATAATAAGAATCTATAAGTTATATTTAAAAAACTCTTGTTTCCTTTGTAGTTGGAAGAAAGGGCTTCTTATCATGATTTCGAAAGCAAAGACAGACACAAACAAATTGAGAGAATTACAGATCCATCACCTTACTACCAGCAATTGAAAAAATATACAAAAAATAATTAAATTAAGATGAATTAAATTGATAGAAAACAATATCGCAATATTTCAATTTGGCTTCAGGAGCAAAACATCAACCATCCACTACTGATCATACCTACTCAAAATGTACAATACAAGAGGAAAGAAGGATACTACTCTACAGTACTATCTATGGGCGTCCAAACAATTTTTGATAGCATTTAGAATTATGGACTTGTATTGAAGCTACATAAACTTGGCTGTCCAACATATTCGCTCAGGCTAATCGGTAATTTTCTCATAAATAGGACCATTCGAGTGAAAATTAAAAACACACTTTTCAACGAATTCACTTCCACAAGGTTCTCCTATATCACCATACTTGTTTAATATTTACTTATCAGAGATACGTAGGCCAAAAGATAACGCAGAATGTAATTTGTATATATATGATGATACCGCCTCAATCGCACATGGCCAAACTATATCAAACGCAATGAAAAGATTGGAGAGGATCGAGGAAGAAGTGACTCAACGGATGAACTAGTGTAGAATAAAAGCAAATCCAGCGAACTCGAAATATGTACCATTCTACCACAGGAGCAATCACAAACCCTTCATTTCGCTATATAATACCATTTCAAAACCACTCACAAACTGTGACATGGTAAAAGATAGTAAACGCAACTGCAAGATGCACGTCCACTCTTCAAAATAGACTAACATGAAAAAAAATAGCCAGTTTAGGTCACTTACATAGGAAGACCTCTCCGATCAATATACCTTTATGGATGAACCCACAGCCAATAGCTGAGAGAATATAATGATTGAACAAAAAATTTATACAGCAACAACACAACATAAATACTAACGATCGACTGATACATGAAATGTCCCCCTTTTAAGGAATATACCAGAGCGACCACTGTTTTAATACTTGCTGATCCAATTCTAAATACATACTTGAAACATCAGCCCTTATATCTAAATGTACACTTACACTCACAAGCTAAATAATTTATTATATAATGTTAAACATAATTCTGTACATGTGTATGAAGACCTAGGTAGTTAGCACTTTGAAACATAGTTTGAAAAATCTTTATTATTACAACTATAACTATAGATACCCATAATTAAATATATATATATATATATATATATATATATATATATATATATATATATATATATATATATATATATATATATATATATATATATATATATATATATATATATATATATATATATATATATATATATATTCCTCTTATTACAAGCTTTCCAGAATATTTAGCTTTTATTCAGGAGCATCTACAAATGAAATGAAAACAGTTTAAATTCTTACAACAGCAACAGTTGAACCAACAACTTACAATATAAGAATTGTGTAGAAACATATTCAAATAAGACGAAAAGATAAAGTATGTGGGCAAAATAAAAACAGTAACAAAAATATGTAACTCAATCAAGGAAATTATACAAGATAACAATTAGTTTATTTAAGTTGGAGAAAGTCGTCTGATGAACACAACTCCGAGAATAGTCGTCGTCTCATAACGGTACACCCAGTCCGCATTAAAATAAAGTCCACTATCGAACTCAACCACCAATTGTTTACTTCAACAGCACAGACAGACTAGACTCATTATCTAAAATACCAGAAATGTCGAGATCCAAATGACTGAATACTTTTTTTCGTTTTTGTTTGGCCAAACTTATTGAATACGCCCTTCTAGATTTCATGTTTTCATCGCTCTAGTACATCTGTACTATCTTCAGCAATAGTTTAAGAATAGGCGTCTAGTCCTCGTGTCTCTGTAAAATGTTTCCTAACTTCTTTATATTCCCTTAAGCTATCCTCATGTTTTCCTTAGGCAAAACAGAAGTTAGTCTAGAGGTTAGATCTTCTTCTTCTTCCGGTGCCGCACCCGGTTTCGGGCGTAGGTGACCTCTGTACAACTATTCGTGTTGTGCGTGATACAGTGATGCACGAATAGAAGAGACCTACAGTTTTTTCGATGGTTCCGAAGGTCTTTATAGAGAGGCTTTACTAGGCAGAATACTTCTCGGTGGTTTGCCATTGCCTTCCGAGAGGTGGTTCCGCATTAATTCGTTGGTTCGGCCGGGATTCGATCCACCGACCTTCTGTTCAGTAGTCCAACGCACTGACCACTGAACTACGGAGCCACTAGATGTTAGATCACTGTCTTGATAGGTTTCTGTTCCAAGTACAGATTCTCAAGAAAAATTTCAACAAAATTACATCGGTTTCCAAAACTTTCAGCCTGAAAGCACTGGTAATGCTGAATTCGGTTCTCATATCCGGAAATTTAAAGCACAATAGAGGGAAAACAGAAAATTCGATTGCATTGTCCAATATGAAGGTTATTGAAGGAGAGGATTCATCACTGATTCTTATCGTAAGCCTATCTTCGACGGGATATATTAATTTCTCATCTCATCATACCATTAGAGTTGAAATCAATTTATTCTTAAACCTCGAAACAAGGATCAACAAGTAATCTAATGCAAAGTTCATAGATGGTAATATGAAGAAATTATTTTATATTTTGAGTTCAAATGGATATCCAGGTACAAAGCACAAGCTCCTGTTTGATACGCTATAAATCTAATAAGATTTTGAGCCGGGTTGACGTTTTTTATAATTCACCGTTGGATTTTTAATGCAAATTTCGCGTCGAAATATACATATAACAGCTCCCTTGGAAAGTTGTTTGATAATTTTTAAACAATTCATATAATATATATATATATATATATATATATATATATTTATATATATATATATATATATATATATATATATATATATATTATATATATGATGTTATATATATATATATATATATATATATAATATATATACATATTATATATATATATATATAATATACTATATATATATATATATATATATATAATAATATAATAATCAGATATATAGTATATGAAGTATGTTCAGAAAGATTTCCCGAATGACCGCGTGAAAGATTTGAAAAATCTCGACGTTTCGGCTCCTTTTGCGAAGCCATCTTCAGGAGAATTAGAAGGGAAATAATTCAGAATCGTAGCCTCAATCTCCCTACTCCACGATTCGAATTAGGAGGAATCGGAAACAATACGATTGCGTGGTCTCAGCCTGCCTACTCCACTAACCGTACTTCCTGTCAACCCTGAAGTCTCAACCTGCCTACTCTTCAGAGTCAACTGACGGGCCGATCGTCGCGTGGCCGTATTTATAGGGGAGGGGGGCGGGCACTCACGCTCATCAGTGCGGGATGCACTCTGATTGGGTGTTACATGGCGACCACTGAGAAGTGGTTTCCATGCTGATGGTAGTCTGTGACTGTCATCTCTGGTGTTCAAACAATTTGGACGTTTTTCTATTTCTACAGCTTCACGGAAAATTCGGGATTTGAAAGATCGGACGGGAGCAATAGTTTTTGTATTGGGGAAATCGATAATGTGGCCTGTTTGGGTGTGATGTTGGGAAAGGGCGTTGGAGATATCTGAGTGTCTTACTGAAAGTGAATGTTCTTTGGCACGGACCTGAATTCGTCGGTTTGTTTGTCCTATATAAGAACGAGGACAATTGGAACAGGGAATCTCATAAACACCGTGATTTTCGTTAGGGAATTTTATCCTTGACGGATCTGACCAGATGGGAGAGTTTTTGTTGAGTGGTGAATATTGTTTTGATGTCGTGTGTTTTTGAGAGATCTTGCGATCTTATCTGTTACTCCTTTTGATGTAAGAAGAAATAATTAGGTGTAGATTCTTGTTCAGTGGATTGGAAGGAGGTAGAGGTGGGGTATGTTTGTGTGTTTGCGATGTTCTTGTTGATTTGATATGTGTTGTAACCGTTCTGTAATAATGTATGTTTTAGAGTAATGAGTTCTGATTCACGGTGTTCGTCGTCAGAAAGTCGAATGGAGCGGTGGATTAGGGTATTAACTACAGAGTTAAGTTGAGAAGGATGGTGATGAGACTGGGCGTTCAGATAACGGTTTGTATGGGTGGGTTTACGATGAACTGAATAGAAGAAGCCTTGGGATGGAAGTTTTTTGACCATGACATCGAGGAATGGCAGAGACCCATCGTTTTCCACCTCCATTGTGAATTGGATACTTGGATGTATGCCATTCAAATGATTCAAGAAGTGGAGCAACGAGTCTCTGCCATGGGGCCAGATCGCAAAGACATCGTCTACATAACGTAGCCAGCATGATGGTTTGAGGTCGAATGACGGGAGAGCTTGGGTTTCGAAATGTTCCATGAAAATGTTGGCTTTGACGTTCTTATATAGGACAAACAAACCGACGAATTCAGGTCCGTGCCAAAGAACATTCACTCTCAGTAAGACACTCAGATATCTTCAACGCCCTTTCCCAACATCACACCCAAACAGGCCACATTATCGATTTCCCCAATACAAAAACTATTGCTCCCGTCCGATCTTTCAAATCCCGAATTTTCCGTGAAGCTGTAGAAATAGAAAAACGTCCAAATTGTTTGAACACCAGAGATGACAGTCACAGACTCCCATCAGCATGGAAACCACTTCTCAGTGGTCGCCATGTAACACCCAATCAGAGTGCATCCTGCACTGATGAGCATGAGTGCCCGCCCCCCTCCCCTATAAATACGGCCACGCGACGATCGGCCCGTCAGTTGACTCTTAAGAGTAGGCAGGTTGAGACTTCAGGGTTGACAGGAAGCAGTACGGTTAGTGGAGTAGGCAGGTTGAGACCACGCAATCGTATTGTTTCCGATTCCTCCTAATTCGAATCTTGGAGTAGGCAGATTGAGGCTACGATTCTGAATTATTTCCTTTCTAATTCTCCTGAAGATGGCTTCGCAAAAGGAGCCGAAACGTCGAGATTTTCAAATCTTTCACGCGGTTCATTCCGTGAACCAAGTTTTTCATACATATATATATATATATATATATATATATATATATATATATATATATATATATATATATATATATATATATATTGACAAAAGTTACTACACTCCTTGCGTTACTGATTAATTCCAATAAAACAGGCCACATTATCGATTTCCCCAATACAAAAACTATTGCTCCCGTCCGATCTTTCAAATCCCGAATTTTCCGTGAAGCTGTAGAAATAGAAAAACGTCCAAATTGTTTGAACACCATAGATGACAGTCACAGACTCCCATCAGCATGGCCACCACTTCTCAGTGGTCGCCTTGTAACTCCCAATCAGAGCGCATCCCCGCACTGATGAAGCATGAAGTAACCGCCCCCCTCCCTATAAATACGCCACGCGACGATCGCCCCGTCAGTTGACCTCTTAAGATAGCAGGTTGAGAACTTCAGGGTGACAGAAGCAGTAACGTTTAGTGGGCAGTACGCAGTTGAGAACCACGCAATCGTATTGTTTCCGATTCCTCATAATTCGAATCGCTGGAGTAGGCATATTGAGGCTACGATTCTGAATTATTTCCTTTCTAATTCTCCTGAAGATGGCTTCCCCGCAAAAGGAGCCGAAACGTCGAGATTTTCAAATCTTTCACGCAGTTCATTCCGTGAACCAAGTTTTTCATACATATATATATATATATAAATATATATATATATATATATATATATATATATATATATATATATATATATATATATATTGACAAAAGTTACTACACTCCTTGCGTTACTGATTAATTCCAATAATTTTTGAATAAACTTTTGCAAATTATACATAATAAGTGATTATAATGATCTTTCAATGAAGATTTTCTTGATAGTTTAATATTCTGAAGAATTTTTATCTTCCTTAGTGACAGGCTTTGTACGTTCTTTGCTTGTTTCTAAAGGATTTCATAACTGATATCAAAAGTAATATTGATATGAACTATGATCTTTACTTTTTTTTAGTTGGAATAAATATAGATATATCAATCAAAATAGCTCTTAAAATATCACGAAATTGAATATTGTATTGTACACACTACACAGTATTCAAAAGAGGTTAAATAAATTTATTATCTCAAACCTGAGCAACAATGGATTCAACGAAAGTTTTGATGAAGTAATCTAATACAGTTGGATTAGGAATAAAATAAGCTTCAATTTGATATATAATTCGATCAAATAACTTATGAGGGTATATTAATAAATCCTACTCACCTGTTTGTACTTGGCAACTCCATAGTAGCGTAGAGGAGGAAGTAGGCAACCTTTATTTTTTCAATTCCTTGGGTTATATTAACTACGCTGATGATCAACTATCATACATAACAAATCGAGGTTGATCAAAAAATTTAATCAAACATTTTATTGTTCAACATAATCGGCACGTGATTTAGCTACGCAACCTATTTGCGATATATGAAATTATACATTATCTACCATGTATTCTTTATTATCATTAAACAATAGATGAGGGTATACCGGATCTTAGATTTTAGGAACAACCCTGAGTAGCTTTTAATAAAAACAGTTGTTTTGTTTTGAGGGATTACTGTTTAACTTCCGCAGCATCAAAAGTTTAATATATTGTTCAATCAGCAAAGATGGCTAAAGTAGGAAGAGAGTACAACGAGTGCTACAGTTATGTATGCAATATGAAAGAAAATGATTTTTATCGCACTATCTTGACGATCAACATAAAAATCGAATAAGTTTGATACTATTACACTCACGATTAATTTCCTCATTAGCAAACACAATATATCTCATAAGTTGACGTTGGTAGCGATAACCACTAACCATGTCATGTTTTTAATTTTTTTCCTTATTGTTTATTTGGCCTTGATTTTAGTCATAAGTCAGCAGAAAAAATTGAGAAAATTTCATCTCATAACAACATACAGGGATACTATACGCCAAGGTATTGAAGAAGAATTTGAAGCAATATCGGGTTTAAATTTCTAAGCCTAACTATTTGATGTGGTCATACATGATTTCATATATTCTTAATTGAAACTAATATTGAAAAAACTCTTGTCATATTCTGTCGAAATTATCGACGAGGAAAACATAAGATGATACACTAACTATAACTATACCAACAAATTTGGACCAGTAGTCAGGTGAGAGATCTTTATCATCTATAATATAATACCAATCTATAAAAAAGGGTTCCACAATAGATTCAGTAAATTGAAGTCTCATTTCTCTGATCTGACATGCGATCAAAATTATTCCCTACATTCTTCGATTTCGATTGATCTGTTTCCTCAGTCACCTTATAACACCCGAAAAAGCAGGAGTTTCCATAGGACTACATAGATACACGAGAAGACATTCTCAACGTCCGAATATTTATCGTGAAAACAGGATATTATATTCACACATGCATATTTGATTCTGGCCCACGATTTTCGAGAATTAAATATATATATATATATATATATATATATATATATATATATATATATATAATATATTATATATATATATATATATATATAATATATATATATATATATATATATATATATATATATATATATATATATATATAATTATATATATATATATATATATATATATATATATATATATATATATATATATATATATATATATATATATATATATATATATATATATATATATATATATATATATATATATATATATCTTATTTATTCGAATTGTTTCAAAAGTTTTGATAAAGCCACGAATGTCGTGGCGAAACGTCAACTTTTTAATAAAATCGAGTTTTTTAAGATTCAACAAGCCTGTTATTGCTAATAATTATCAAGAGATCATATCATATATATATATATATATATATATATATATATATATATATATATATATATATATATATATATATATATATATATATATATATATATATATATATATTAAAATAGGTCTCGATCAACACTTTGTGAAACATAATGAATAATTAAAATAGGAGTAAAGTACACTCATCTCTAGTGCAATATATTTTTTATATCACTATAATATAACAAATAAAATATAATATTGCCAAATATCATTTTGTGTGTAGCCATTTGAGAATAATAATCGTCACACAAAAGGAGATCAAACTATTATAACAGTAGGAAAATTTGAGAAACAAATGAGTTCAGTAATAGAAGAACTAGAAAGACTCCTGTCGGGGCACAAGTTAATAAATTTTTCACAATTCCAAAGAGTTAAATACAACAAGCTATTCCATCAATTTAAAATCAGTTATTCGAAAAATTTAGGGGAATGGAAAAGTTTCATAATGTAAAGGACCCCGCACGGGAACCCATATAAAATGGTTCTCGTTGGAACTTCTTCATTTTTTTATATGTTTTTATATCCTTCGTTATCAATAAAATGTGAAAGTTTTAAACAGTTTCTATGTCTAGTTTCGGTTTCATGGATTTTTGAAATGTTGCAATTAAGCCAAATGTGATAATGGTTTAAAACCTTTGTTAGTGTGAAATAATTTTTGTTGTTATAACTTTGGGACCAACTGTAGATATTTCACGAATAATATATATTTTTCATTCTTTTTCTAACAATTGCAGATCAGGAATGATTTTTTTCCCTTCAGTGCGACTCTAAAATAGTTACAAAGTATGTCAAAAATTAATTTATATAACAGTATTTCTTAAACTTTTATTGGTATTATATTAAACATTTTTGAGAAAATCTGAATAATAAAGAAGCTACTTTATTCATCATCCACCTAAATAGAAACCATAAAATTGTATTCTGATCCGATTTATATAGGTATAACAGTTACAAAACTAGCGAAAATCGACTTCTTAGATTTTTCACCACATACAAGTCAAGCTAAGAAAAGTATTGGTTGGCTTAGCTTTGCCAACGACAAAAATAAATATGGCGATTTTTCATGAAAAAAGGTCAATCAAATTGTACCTTTGTTTAGTTTTTAATTCAGCTTAAGCAATTTTTAATCATTAATAATTATTATTTAGTTCTATTTTTATATTAAAAAAATGCCATTTAATAATAATAATAACCGTGTCAATTGTTATGTGTATAATGTTTCATGTGAAGTAAGATTTACAACAAAATTGGTAAATAATGAAATCAATGAACACAAGAGGCAAATAGCTATTTTAAGAAGAGAAAGCTTAAACCACCCTGCCTTGGAGTTCAACAACAATTCTAGAGTTTGTTTGAATTGTTCAAGATCTCTTAATGAAGAAATTAAAATGGTACAACAGGATCCGGAATGTTTGAAACTGAATATTTTAAAGCAATCAGCGAATGCGTCTTGTGTAATTTGCAATGAACAAAATCATTTAGGGCGAGTTTCAACAAACTTTATTACTGACATTTTTATAAAAAGCAATATTTATGTTCCTGAAATAGTGCGTGTTTGCTCACGACATTTGGACGAAAACGGCCTTTTACTGCCAGAATTACTACCCGGTTTGCAATTTGTACATGGATACTATAATCCTAAGGGGACCCAATTACAACGAATCTTACAGAACTTACGACAGAAAATTAGTAATCAAAATAAGGGATTTGAAGGTGTTGTGATTTCACTGGCTCCAGATGGCTATATCTTAGATATTCACGGGCCATATTTTGCAGATGGCAAAAAACAATGATGCCTCACAATTGCACGCAGAATTTGAAAAAGATGCCATTAGATTGCAACAATGGCTTCAAGCGGGTTATATTGTGATTTGCGATATAGGGTACCGCGATTCAGTATCGGTACTAGAAGACTTGGGAATGTCATGTCTACTTCCAGAATAACTTGGCCCATATTCGTGCAAATTGGACACGTTTGAATTTAAATCATTTTCCGGATTTTCCTGATTTGGATTTGGAATACCTAAGTGAACTTTCATTTGGAGTTTACCGAATTGGATTAGCTTCCTCTTATATTCAGGATAGCTTCGAGGAAGAAGGAGCAAATGTCTTCGAAATTGATCAAAGGATCATAGAACCAGGGCTACCATCATAACTGCGTTATATGTATATTATAATATGAACTAGATACCTTCAGTACTTAGATAATTCCTTATGTTTTCTCAAAAGAGTTCAATATAATACCAATAAAACTGCTAAGAAAATATTCAAAAAAATGTTATGAAATTTAATTTTTGACCAACTTTGTGACTATTTCAGAGCCACCCTGTAGGTACTGATCTGAAATTGTTGGGAAAATGATAAAATATATATATTCTCTGGAAATTGTTTATATAATTTTTCTCTAAAATATTATAATAAATTAATTGCACATGGAAAAATTCTTTTAAACAATTATCGCAATTGGCTTAATCACAATATTTCAAAAATTCATAAAATCGAAACTAGACATAGAAACTGTTTAAAACTGTCACATGTTGGTGATAACAAAGGATATAATAACATATAAAAAAATTGAGAAATTCCAACGAGAACCATTTTATATGGGTTCCCGTGCGGGGTCCTTTTAGAATACAAGAAGAGTAGGGTAGAAATGGTTTAACAGCAGTTATACCTGATAATGAAAAAGAAAACGCGTGAGCAGCAGAGCTCCGTCACTAAGGTCATAATTTTCGCGCGAAGTTTCAAAAACTACGCTTCAGTAGCGAACTACAATAAAAACTAAAAAATATTTCATTTGATTGAAAAAAAATTCGCGAAGTGCATTACGTACTGAAGAATCAAGCTTTAATAGAAAATCGTATTTAAAATAAGAATATAATTTATTTTATTGAGTGCCTTGCATATCTACTAATACCGAAGCAGGCCAAGGTGTGATTCGTAGAATACATACTGCGTAATGTACACATAGATATAAGGGTCTTGTATCCTGCTAGGATCACCAGTGCCATAACACAAGTACATACATGCTAGGATATCACATGGGCGACGGACCGTATTTATGCAAACACGAAACGCCAAAAACAACCAAATTTTGGTTATCCTGAGCAGTGATGGAGTTTCTGCTTCAGAGCTCAGGTCTAGACAATGTTATACCTATAACACAAAATATTAACATTTATATTAGAGTTTCCTTCTATTTTGTAGAGTTAGTGAATAATATAGAACACCATCAGAATAAGTTATTGTTTTACTGTATGTCGTGAACTGCTTTGGAAATCTGCCACTGCCTTTTAATTATAAAAAACTTGTAAAGGGATTGAAACAACATAGTGAAAAACTGTACAAGGTGAGTAAATTTCTATGCTTGTATGTTTGTATAGGGTATCTTTGTAACTAAAGGAACTAAAGGAGTTACAAAAAAAAATGAAGGGCGCATTGTCGATCGTTTTTCATGAGACAAATGTGAATAATACGGAGTTTAAGAAATCAGTCTCATAATTTCTGCCTCTGAAACGTCATATATATATATATATATATATATATATATATATATATTCTACATTTACAACCCAACAGTTACTCATAGAAATCGTCAAGTAACCCCATCTCTAAATCTTCATGCAGCGGTAATATGTATATGTAATTGTTTCCCAATACAAATCACGGTCGGTACTACTATCTGGATTACAACCCAGAGCTCCACCAAGGATATTGGAAACCAACAATTCACCATTGAGATAAAAAATTAAGAATCTTGTCACGAGATTACATATTTCCTGACAAGAAATGTCCACTATGCAACTTTTACGTATGTGGTCGCAAATCACGCGATCTTAACGTTTTTAAAATCTCGGGACATACTCACGGAGTGAGCCGCATGAATACTTGTCACAATATTTGTCATATTCAAAATCAAATCTCGAAACATATACAAGTTGACCATGGTCAATTTAATAAACTACATAAAATGAACACGAAAAATTCTTCAATAATTCAAAAAATTATCAAACAACTTTCCAAGGGAGCTGGTTACATGTATTCTGCGACGAGCATTCTACATTCACAATCCATCAGTAAATTATAGTAATCGTGACGATTTCTATAATTAAATTTCGGATATAACGAATATCGAGACAAGTTTTCATGAAGCGCACTCTCATGAGGTTTTGGAACCACGTCACAACTGCAGAGTAGAAATTCCATGTCAGGAAATATTTATTCTCGAGACGAGATTCTGCATTTAGCATATATGCGGTGAATTGTTAAATACTGGGGTTGATTTACACAAATAAGAATAAATATTTAAACCAATTCCGTTTATTGCTCAATACGTTAACAACTTGTTCATACGTTCAAGCATACTCGACGACTCCTTTGATATTACTGTTCTCCCGTGCGCAGTAGTTCCCTACTGTAGCATTGGCAAGGCGCATGTCCGCTTCCTACCACTCGTCCGTTCCTGACGTAACAAATGATGGGGTGCGTTAAGGGGGTGTATAGGAATACTGTTAACACGGCCATCCTGTGATAAGTGCGTCCTCGCACTGTCCATCTGTAAGCACAAAGTACGAAACAGAATTTTCGTTATACCAAAATCAACGGATTTTTTTTTTGGACAAAGTTGTATTGCCGCTTTTGCATACTTCACATCATATTTGAGTTTTCATAGAGTTTGTCTATATTATTAACAGAATATAACATTTTCTATTTATTGCCACAAATTATGTAATGTAATGGTACCTACTACCGTTAAAACATACTGGTACTACCCTTCATTGAAACATACTGGAACTATTTTTTTTAATATATTGCCTTTTTGTAAAACATTTTGTTTCTGACCTTTTTTTGAAACATACTGCCTTTTCTTAAAGCATACTGGTACTAACCTTTTTTTAAACATACTGCCGTTTTTCTTGAGCATACTGGTACTAACCTTCTTTTCAAACAGAGTGGAATCACCACCTCCTATTTACTTATAAATCATTTAATGGTTCTACTTTTTTTTTTAAACCCATAGTGGATTTGACACTAACCCATTTTTTTTCATTATCGTTCACCATGCATGACATTTAAAAGGAACGAAAATAAATGTAATACATCTGTATTATATTGCATTTTATAAACTTTGGACTGCATTGCAATCATTCACCTAACTGACAAATTATTCAAAACGAATCAATAATAAATGTAATTCATCTGTATTACAATGCATTTAGCAAACCAAATTCTGCATTGAAATCATTCACATAACTAATAAATTATTCAAAACGAATCAGCCAGCAGATAAATTCAATTCAACAAAAATCATAAAAGTGTTAACATACAATCATCACTGAGCTTACTCTTTGTTTATGTTGTGGCGTGCCACGATGGTAATTACTCATGAGCTGCTACCGTCATCCGTCGACCTAGTTTATGTAGCACATATCTATCGTTCGTTCATAAAGAACGAACAGTGTAAGGTCCTTGATATTTCTCCCTTAATTTCCCTCCGCCGGCAAAGAGCTTGATGGTTTCCACTGTTTGTTATTTTATTTCGGGCATCTGCAACATCCTTATTTGGGCCAATGAAGTTATGAGTTGGCAGTGTCACCTAAACAAAAACAGCTGTGTAGTCGATAGTCTAGGATTTATTCCAAACTGAAGTATTTTATGGTGGTTATCCAGTCATCGAAGTTAAAAAGAGTACGCATAACACTCTCAACTTGACTTATCTTAGCAGGAACGCTATTCATGTTCTTTATAGTAAACTTTTTTTTTTCGATGGCAATCTCGTTATTATGTAGTTCAAGCCCATCGCATTTTTATCGATTCGAAGGCAAAGTCATCTAATCACATCCCATAAAATCGATATCGCTTGGCATAACAATATCGAGAATAATCATAAAGTATATTTCTAAGGTCAGGGTCGGCAGTACAGCTAGTAAAGCACAACTTCCAATAGTGTAAACAACTAGAGTTCCGAGGCCGAAAAATGCATGTAGTTTTTTATTGGGTTCAATCTCACTCTTCAGTTTATGTCAAACATGCTTAGAATTTCACTCCATGGTAAGCTATCAGGGAATCTGCTGATATCACGGAATGTCTGGTTACTGAACTCGTTATGTTATGTTACTGACTCACAATATCAGCTTTTCAGCGTATCTTTCTCGGGAAAAGCAACAATTAGGTAATCACAGGAATTTTGTCAACTTCGACAAAGTATACGCTTCTGTCAGGATCAATGCTGGTTTACTTACATGATGTGAGCGCTAGTGTCAACTGCGCAGTAAATTCAAGTCGACGTCGCCATCTTGGACTGACGAGTCAATACTAATAATTGTTGTTGTTGGCTCGCTACCAAGTTAACTAAGGTTTCCTGCCATTGTAATTAGTTCATTTTGGACTTACTGAACCGACATCTTCCTCATCAGCCACAACACTTTGCTCAGACACTTCACTGTCATGACGAATATAAATTTCATCTTCCATTTTAACTATATAATATTAATGTTTATTTATTGTCTTTTATAGCCACAGGGTAGAACACGGGAAAATCCCACTTCTGATGTTAAATACTGGGGCTGATTAACACAAATAAAAATAACTATTTAAACCAATTCCGTTTATTGCTCAATACGTTAACAACTGGTTCATACGTTCAAGCATACTCGACGACTCCTTTGATATGACTGTTATCCCGTGCGCAGTAGTTCCCTAATGCAGCATTGGCAAGGCGCATGTCCGCTTCCTACCACTCGTCCGTTCCTGACGTAACAAATGATGGGGTGCGTTAAGGGGGTGTATAGGAATACCGTTCACACGGTTCGCCACGAATGTCGTGGCGAAACGTCAACTTTTTAATAAAATCGAGTTTTTTGAGATTA
Organism: Cynegetis impunctata; assembly: GCA_030704885.1. Classification (NCBI taxonomy): domain Eukaryota; kingdom Metazoa; phylum Arthropoda; class Insecta; order Coleoptera; family Coccinellidae; genus Cynegetis; species Cynegetis impunctata. The sequence goes on along the minus strand of JARQZK010002932.1, from coordinate 423,379 downwards.
TATATATAGATTTATATATATATATATATATATATATATATATATATATATATATAATATATATATATATAATCTTTTGATAATTATTAGCAATAACAGGCTTGTTGAATCTCAACTTTTCAATAAAATCGAGTTTTTTGAGATTCAACAAGCCTGTTATTGCTAATAATTATCAAAAAGATTAGAAATAGTTCACAGGCAACAACAAATCGAATGAATAATTATATATATATATATATATATATATATATATATATATATATATATATATATATATATATTATATTAATATATATATATATAAATATATATATATATATATATATATATATATATATATATATATATATATATATATATATATATATATATATATATATATTCTGGACACGACTTGTTTTGCTGATCTTTTCTCTTCTTATCTTCCTACAAGCCCCAACCACCTCATTCTTTATGCCCTCACTATGTTAGTTATAGATGGATCTTCATATAATTCACTCATTTATTCATTGGATCTCCTCTCCTAAACTTCCTTCACCTTCCTACGGTCATATATTTTCCTCAAAACTTTTTTCTATAAATATTTCTAGTGACAGCCTTTCTTTTAGATTTAATTTCCATGTTTCACAGCCGTAACTAACTACTAGCCTATGGTTTTATATACTCTCTCCACATTCCTTGAGATAATTTTAGATTTCAAAATATGAATCAGTCCTCCCATGCTTTTAGTACCTTTCGCTATTCTGACTCGTATTTCATCTTCCTCTTTACCATTATCAGTTATTGTTACTCCTAAACAATTAAACTTGCTTCGCCATTTATTTTAAGACTTACAATGTTATTTTCTGTGTTATCTACTGCCATGAGTTTCGTTTTAACTACAATTATTATTAATTCCCTTTTCCTTGCTGCTTCCTATAATCTTTTTACTACATCTTCCAGGTTTTGTTTTGTTCCTGCAAGAATTACAATATCATCAGCGTACCTACTTGTATTTTCTGAGAATATATTACTCCATTTTCAGGAGTGCGTAGTGCAAGGGGGTATTGCCGAAAAATTTGGCCCAAATTTTCTGGTGGTTAATTTTTAATAATTTTGACTTCAAAGTTTGAAAATATGTAGCTTTTTGTACAAATAAGGTACTCTTCTCATACTTCGCTAGGAAGCAGCATTTTCGACAAAAATGGAATTGATTATTTCTTTACAAATTGATTTTCTGCTTTTCAATGTGCAAATCGAAGAGAAAATAAGCAGCAGGCTTGGAAACAAATGACGTCTTTTGATTTGCTAGGTAAAGAAAAATAAGCTGTCAATTATTCACCGCCCAGTTTTTAGTTGTGATGCTTGTTGCGGAAAGAAAGCTATTCAGTAGTAATGCAGAGGTTTTCAAATAGAGAATTATCAGATATCCACTTTATACGTAGTTTATGCAATGGCAGAGCACGACGGAGAGACAGCTCAGTATTGTGTGAATATTAGGAATTGGCTAGACGAGTAATTTCCGTTTAAATGGATTAATGAGGTGTTCATATTCCGTGGGCACCCCGATCGCCGGATTTAAATCCACTAGACTACTAAATTTGGGGCCGTATAAAAGATATAGTATACGCAACCGAAGTAGAAAACGAGGAGGAGTTGTGCGAAAGAATACGTGTGGCAAGGAATCAAATAAGTCAAAACCTTTTTGAAGTTTCGCAAGCTTCACATTCGGTTACCCGTAGAGCCCAAATATGCCATCATGAGCAGGGTAACCTTTTCGAGCATCTTATCTAAATGTTAGAATAAGTAAACCTCAAATAATTGTCTCTCAATGTTTATTAGTTCAGTGGTTCCCAAACTGGAAGTAAGGGCATTGGGCTACAAATTTTGGGTTTTAAAATGACAAATTCCATATTTTACAAATTCTAATACAAAAGGAATATAAAGGTTGCGCACTTTCTGATATAACACCAAGAATTGACTACCTTCGAATTAGACTAGAATAGTGATATCAAATATGATATTCATAAAAAACCGTTATCGGGCCTTCACCTTCAAAACGAAGAAGTTGTGGATACTAGTTTCTATGAACTTTTGTATTTATTTTTGGATGTAGAATAGGTGGTTAGAATATTAACGTCTAATTTCGGGACAACAATCAATTCCTAGAGAAATATTCAAATGCATTTTTCTCGAGAATGCTGCTTCCTAGCGAACTATGAAAAGAGTACCTTATTTGTACAAAAAGATTCATGTTTTCAAATTTTGAAGTCAAAATTAATAAAAATCAAGCACCAAAAAATTTGGGCCAAATTTTTTGCCAATACTCCCCTGCTCTACGCATTCCTGAGAATATTGCAATACTAACATTTAGTACATTGAATAGAGCGTAAGAAGTTTCGTAACTATACCAAATATTATTCAATTACCTCCACAGGTTTCGCAAATATTCACAAAAAATCACCATCAGGTCTTCACTTTTAACACCCTGTATCTTAAAAACAAATAAGGTGGACCCTAGTTTATATGGACAGTAGAATATGTGGTCGAAATATTGACGTCTAATTTTGGTACCCTATATATATATATATATATATATATATATATATATATATATAATATATAATATATATATATAATATATATATATATATATATATATATATATATATATATATATATATATATATGTATATATATATATATATATATATATATATATATATATATGATATATATATATATATATATATATATATTATATATATATATATGTATATTTATATATGTATATTTATATATATATATATATATATATATATATATATATATATATATATATATATATATATGTATATATATATATATATATATATATATATATATATATATATATATTGTTGGGATTTTTCGTGGTATAACAGATATTAAATGACTAATAAAGTTAGATTTAATTTAATTTAATATCTGTTATACTACAAAAAATCCCAACCATCTATAATATACAGATACAAAACCAATCCAAATGAATATATATATATATATATATATATATATATAGCAGCAGCAGCACATATTTCCACGTACAATCCGGATCCTTCTCCTCAATAGACCTCAGCTTTTCAGATCCAGGAACAGCACCCTTATTAACATGGTACACGCTTGATAGTCTCTATGATAGTAACCACTTTCCTATCCTAATCTCAGATAACGAACCAAAACAAGTTGATATCAAAGGAAAGTGGAAAATTGCAAAAGCAAATTGGGAACTCTACAGCCTAACTCTAAAGGAAAATACAGAAAATATCAACTATTCTAATAACGTAGATGAAGCTGTTGGCCAGTTGACCAACTCCATAATTTATGCAGCCAACATATCTATAGGAAAGTATTCCGTTAACCTCTCAAAACCAACTGTTCCCTGGTGGAATGATTCCTGTAACATAGCTGTGAAGGAGTGCAAAAAGGCGCTCAATAGATACCGAAGAACCAGAATTGAGTCAGACTTGATAAACCTTAAAAAAGTGAGAGCGAAATCGAAAAGGGTTCTAAAACAAAGCAAACGAGAGTCGTGGAAAAAATTCTCAAGCACAATAACCTCTGACACCCCTCCTTCTCTAATATGGACCAAGATAAGACAGATGAGAGGAAGAAACACCAGTTCGAAAATTCCTGGCTTAACTCACGAGGGACAAGTCATTACCAACGATCAACAAATTGCCAATATTCTTGCCCAACACTTTCAAAATAAAACAAAATCTAATTCCAAACCTTCAAACCCAACTAACAACTCTCAACCTTCGCCATTTCCTCACATTTGTCAACCTCTCAATTTACCCTTCACCCTTTCCAAATTAAATTCAGTCCTACTCTCACTAAAGAACACAGCTGCAGGACCTGACGACATACCGATGATATTTCTAAAACATTTACATCTAGTAACAAAAACTAAACTGTTCGAACTCTACAACAAAATTTGGTGTAGCCAGCAATTTCCGGCTCTATGGAGGGAATCAATCATAATACCTATCAAAAAGAACGACTCGAACACTAATCCTCCAAATTCCTTTAGGCCAATCTCTCTCACATGCACACTATGTAAAACACTAGAGAAAATGGTTAATAGACGGCTACACTGGTACTTAGAATCGCACAACCTCTTAATTACAGAGCAGGCAGGATTTCGATCAAACAGATGCACATTGGATAACCTGGTCACCCTACACACAGATATCTCACAAGCTATTAAAAGTAAAAGCGACATAATCGCCGTGAGCCTAGATATTGACAGCGCCTTCGACACGATTTGTAAAAATTCGATTTTTGATAGACTCAAAGACTTCAACTTAACTGGAAATATCCTTCGTTTTCTTCAGAACTTCTTAACCAACAGATCCTTCAAAGTTGTTACAAATGGGCAGACATCGAAACTACATGCTCAAGAAAATGGAGTTCCACAAGGCTCGGTCCTCAGCACCACTTTATTCCTAATGAGTATTAACGATATTTGTTCCTCAATAATTCCACCTGTCAAATATGTACTATACGCTGACGATCTCATTCTCTACTGCCAAGGTAAAGTCACGACCAGTACCTGTACACTACTTCAAAAGGCTCTAGATAGTATCCACAATTGGTCTCTCAAATCCGGTTTTCATTTTTCAACAAACAAATCCAAAGTAATCCAGTTCAGCAGAAGACTTAATCTTTTCCCTCCACAACTAGCTCTCGGTGGAGTTCAACTTCAAGTGGTTGATCAACATAGATTCTTGGGAGTAATATTTGATAAGAGGTTCACATGGAGACAACACATTCAGGAAACAAAAGCTAAGTGTTTAAATCGGATTAACATTTTAAAATCATTAGCCCATTACCAATGGGGAGCGGAAGAGGAAATACTAATACGGATTTATAGATCCTTAGTCCGCTCCAAATTAGATTATGGAAGTATACTTTACATGAGCGCCTGCAAAACGTACCTTAAATATCTTGATACAATCCATACCACAGCACTACGAATATGTCTGGGAGCCTTTAGATCCAGTCCGGCAGAAAGCATCTATCTTGAATCTTCTGAACCACCCCTTTATATACGACGAGAATATCAACTAACATCCTATTTTTCCAGAATATCTGCCTATCCACAAAACCCTGTATTTAAATTAATTGATTCTATACAACCAGCTTCCGAAAACAGATCTAGAACGCCGCTCTCGTGTCCACAAATTTTATACCTTATTCCAAGAAACACTAACCTCACAGTTACAACTCCCATTAAATTTTCTGAAACTCCTCCATGGACCAAAAAACCGCCGCTATTGAACACATGCCTAAGCAATTATAGTCTTTATACAAAGATTCAGAGAAATGATAAATGACCAGCAGTTCGACCAAATCCTTTACACTGACGCTTCCAAAGGAGTTAATGGTACTGGATGTGCTGTTACTACAATAGATACAACAATAGTAACACACAAACTTCCTGATCTATGTAGTATATACACAGCTGAACTATACGGAATATTACAAGCTTTGAGGACCCCAGTACAGGATAACAGTAAACTTGCCATATGTACAGACTCCCTTTCATCAATATACTCTATTAAAAACGACTATTCAACACATCCCATAGTTCAAGATATCCTCGACACCTGCCACCATCATCACACTAGAGGTATCTACGTGAATATCATCTGAATCCCCTCCCATATAGGAATTGCGGGCAACGAGCGTGCAGACCAAGCAGCAAAACAAACTTGTTCCTCCGACTTGCCAGTAGAGCAAATTCAACTCCACCAAGACTTAAAATCAGCAGCACGACAAATGAAGATTCAAATATGGCAAACACATTGGGATACACGCAACACAAAACTACATACTATCCAACCCACTGTTTCCACGCAGAAAATGCCTCAAATGACAAGAAAAGACAAAAGTGTTCTAAGAAGACTCAGAATAGGTCACTCCCGGCTCACACATGGATACCTGATGTCTGCACAGAATTCGCCTACCTGTGAATTCTGTGATAACGCGAGACTTACAATTGAGCACATACTTCTACACTGCAAACACTACAGCCCAACTCGTCATAAACACAAACTTAGTGGAACTCTCAAAAACATTCTCGGTGCACCTAACCAGTTTAGTTCTGTCATACAGTTCCTTAAAGACTGTTTACTGTTTAAATTAATTTGATTTTTTATTATGTAACCCAATGTATCATAGATCCTGTGTCAGTGGCCACTAGATGCCGAGACACGGTAATTGCCAATAAAAAATTAAAAAAAATATATATGTGTGTGTATATGAGTGTGTGTGTATAGTTTTCTTTATTCGATTTCATTCATCTAATACAGTGATGTATGCCTAGTCACTTGATCATCTCGAAATACATCAGAAATTGAAATTATTTGGAGGTAAGAAACTATCAAAACTATCACATTTTTGGGCTTGTCAGAATAAGTGTGTCAACAATATCAAAATTCAACTTTAGTGAACACTTATACAAAGTTAAGGTCAGAAATGCATATTTGATGATAGGCATAACTTTTCCAATGTTCAATTCCAAAATTAGAATTCAGGGTTGAATATTCAAAAAAAATATTTTTATTTGAGTTCTCTGTTACTCTTTTGCAACAAAGTAGGTATTATTCAGAAAATACATAATTATTGTTTTTTCAAATGTTGAGTATCTATGTCAATTTACGTAGAAGAGTTTAGAAAGTCTATAGGTAGACTCATAAAATACGTGAAACAAAAATGAAATCGAAATACTACCTACAATATTCAAATTTAATGAGAATCAATTATAAAGAGCAAGATGCTCGATTTTTAAGAGGAACTAATTTTATTGTGGAATAATTTATAAATTCCATATTTGCAAATATGCCAATATGCAAAGTTAAAAATTCATTAAATTTCAATTTCCCCCCTCCTGAATAGCAACTTCTACCTGTTCAGTGTTATCTGAATATACGACCATAATATCTACTGTCTGATGAACAAGAATTCGTGCCAATCTGTAGAAAGGTCATCACGGAAATCGGCTAAACCGGTGTACCTGCCGCCGCATCCAGCCTGACCAGGTAGAATAATTAATCGTTTGTGTTCGAGTGCTGGCAACAATACTCAATTGTGTGGATGATGCAACAATAATGCTGAGCAACAGAAACGCGATTGGCCATTCCGATGGGCACGACAACAACGTCTGACGAAACCTCTATCGGTCAAGATCATTCCATTACTTCGGCAATAACAAGTTACTAAACTCAACTGCAAGATATTGCCCGGTATCGCATTTGATTACCTATGACGACGCTCTCCCCTTCTACCTTATAACTTAAGAGTATATTTTAATTGGCAACGCAAGAACCGATCTATTAAGTAGTTCTGATAATTGTTTTTGTAAATTAAATAACGCGCAATTTGGCAAGTATTTTAAACAACAATAAGTGATTCACAACGTAAACTGCAATTTATACTACGAATATCGTGGGTTGTTTATTATCAGTAGTAATATCTCTAGGACATCGATAATAGACGAAATAATTTTACAGCGATCAGAAGCTCGTTCCTTGAGAAGGTTCAGAAATTTGTCATAAAATTATGAGGACTTTGTCAACGTCCAAGGGATATTCGGCTAAAAACTTTTTGATAGAAAAAATTTATAACTTAACACAACGAAACATCTATTTATTTATTAAAAGTACAGTTTGTGAAAGTTAAATTATTAAAATATAACTTAACATAAGATTCGTAGCTGTTCTCTACTATAGAAGATCTATTACCGCGCATAATATTTTTGTGGTGTTTCCTTGTTCGAGATATAAGTATGGTTTTATAGAATTTTGATTGTCATTTTCAGCAACTGTTGTTCTTGAACACCACTTTTCGCCAATGCGCTAACAGCAGTTGATCTATTCGAGATATTTGTTTTTTTTGCCCTTTACATTTAAGTTAATTGCCTCAGCTGAAGATTTGGTCCATCCATTTATTGTATTTCTTCCAACAGGTACATTATCGTATCATTTGTCAGTTTAATTTTTCCAGTGTCGATTTGGTTTTAAGAACAGTCGTGGTGAGGTAATATTGTCGCCTCGTTTTGATATCAGTTTATGAAAAGACGTACAGGGCAGCTTTGTCTTTCACTAGTGGAAACCATACATTTAATATTTGTACAGCTTTTAGAAATCGCAACGTCCAGGCAACGAAGAAAAAATTAAGGAAATAATTTATGTAGTAGCCAATTTTGGCACAGTTGTAGGGAAAGGTGTTCTTAACAAACATACTAAAAGTACTGAGGGGTGCTGGTGGAGCTAAAAATCCCTTTTTCAGTTTTTCGATGATAACTCGAAAACTACGATATCTAGCGAAAAAATATTAATAATCTAAATTAATCCACATACAATTTTCTACAAAAAAGGTTTCTTACACTTTTCTGCTAGGATCAGTGCTTAAGAGATATGGAAGGGGGGAATGAAAAATGAAAAAAAAGTTTTTATTGTCAAAAATGGAATTCTCATTAACAAAAATGAAATATTTATTGTTAAAAATAAAATATTTTTTGTTAAAAATGTTGCTCATTGTTGAAAATGAAATAATTAGTGTTTAAGGATTTACCTTGAACATTAAATTTCGTCGAAATCTAAACTTTTATCGTCATCGACGCTGTCTTCCACGGGGGCTCCGTTCGTACATGAGCCGAAGCAGCCGCAAGCACCGGAGCAGGCAATCCTTGATTTGCGGCAACCACAGCACACCCCATATCCAATAGTGCATCGGCAAAAAATCATGTCCAAAACGGAGTCTGGTACTACAATGTCGTCCGTGTTAACTGGGTTAAGGATCCCATCTTTTTCCTTGACCCATCAATCAAACCAAAGTTGGTCTCCAGTTGCGAAAACTACTATAGTGAACTCCTCCAATGGCATGCAGATGGCGGTGCCCACTTGGCGAGTACAGAATCAGTGATTCCTCTTACTCGCGTCAGGCCACCTGAACTTTTCATGGAGCGCATAAGTGTTTGTTCTATCACCACATCCTACCAAATACTTGACACAAATTTTGTCAAACTGACACGATTATATATATATATATATATATATATATATATATATATATATATATTATATTTAATATATATACTATATATTATATATATATATATATATATATATATATATATATATATATATATATATATATATATATATATATATATATATATATATATATATATATAAATATATATATATATATATATATATATATATACATACATACATATATCCGAGGATGATGATTATAAAATAGAATCAGAAATTTTTAATAGTTAACATTGGAAGCATGAATTCTTGTAAACATTTTAAGATTTTACAGACATCTCGCCTAGATAAATAAGGGTTTTTATACTGCAATTATAACGTAGATATATTCAGACTATCTTCAGACAGATTCTAAACATTACTTCTCAAATATTTCTATAGATTGCATTGCTAGTAATCCGAAGTATCAATAAAGAGAATATCAAAATTACGTAATAAAATTATATTCAAAATAAAACTGTAATCCACAGTATCATGATCCTGCCTTCATCCCTAGGAAAGTTTCAAATCCTTGGCTTAACTCCATTCTGGAGAGAGTGTATATTGAAGACATGAAAGGAATAGAGCATGAACCCAGAGTATCATTTTCTGCTTTTCATGCACAAAAAGAACCTGGCGTTGAAAAAAAAGTGTAGTGCTTCATTGCTTTCACTTCTAAATGACGAAATCGCCACGCCAGCAATGGTACGACATATAATGGACATCATAGTACAGCAAAATTAAATGGAAATCAAACGCCTGTGATTACATGTGACCAACCAGTATATGCTATTGGGAAGCAACTGCAATGGAAATTTCCTGACCGGTATGACGAGAATCGCATCATATTTATGAAAGGTGGAATACAGATAGAAATGTTGGTCAATATCTTACTTGGAAAGTGGTTAACTGGCTGTGGATGGACTGAATTAGTAACAACTGCTGGTATTGCAAGTTCTGGTGTTGCGGAATTCTGCCTTACATCGTCACATGTTAAAAGATCTCGATATGCACATGAAGATACTTTAACTGTCTTGCATTGTCTACAGGTGAAAGCATTCACCAAAGTATGTCAAACAAATTCAAGCATCAGTAAAGAAGGCCTTGAGCAGTGGATTTTGTCGACAACATCTGAATGTCCACAGTTCCAATATTGGAACACTGTCATCAAATTTGAGTGGCTTTTAATGCAGTTTGTTTTGAGTATCCGTACTTCTAACTTCACAATGGACGTTGATACTTTGACTCAATTATATCCGTGGACATTTGCATTGGACACTTTCTACTATTCTCGTTGGTTGCCAGTATTCCAGTATTCGTACGCACACTACAAGACCTTCCAGGAAAACATCCAGATATATATATATATATATATATATATATATATATATATATATATATATATATATATATATATATATATATATATATATATATATATATGTATATGCTGAATTTCTCCTGATATTCTACGATCAGATACATGAACATAATAACAAAGTTATAAACGGTGAAGGTGGGGTCATTGGAACCCTTGGTAGTGAAATTGCTCTGCTTGAGTGGATGGTGGCAGGTCCTAGAATCAGTTCTTTAATTGAAAATTTTGGAGAAGAATCATTGAAAGATTACTAAACCATGAAGATACCAATGCATTTCATAAAAGGTTTTTGGCCCATGCCAAAGAAATGATTCATGTCTTAACCGATCAAGGGTATCCGTTTGAAGAACCTGATTTGGTGTCTAAAGGGAGAGCTGTCAACTATGTTAAGAAAGCATAAACATACATACATATATATATATATATATATATATATATATATATATATATATATATATATATATATATATATATATATATATATATATATATATATATATACATAGGCGCCAACTTCATGGGGCCCGAGCCCCCCCAAAAATTATTTTGGGGGAGCGGAGCCCCTCAATAATTTAAGAAAATTATTTGTTATATTATGCTTCGTAAAATCACAAAATTATATGGTTATTTTTTATTTTTCTTCTTTGACGGTAGTTACCTTTTAAAATACATTCAATGATGAGTTGAAACAAATAATTATTACGGTAGTAAGCAGGCTAACTGAAAACGAGTGGTGTGGATAATGATAGTCTTACGGTGCTGTGGGCACACTTAGAATTTGTCCCGGTGCGCGAACCTTCTAATAAAGTCAGGAAAAATTCTGTTTGCATGAAAATACGCTTACGCATAACGAAGGTATTCTGAAACTAAATTCTATCACTAACCAAAGTGTGGCCTCCCAATAGAATGAACAGTTAAATAGTGATATGAAGAAAAGCCGTTTAGCTCTTGAGATAATTTTTACTACAGTGCAATTTCTATGCCGACAAGGACTAGCAATTAGAGGACACGAAAATGTTAACTCAAATTTTTTTCGAATGTTGGAACTCCGTAAAAATTACGTACCTGAGTTAAAAGATTGGTTCGGGGTATAAGTGGACGTACCACGATATTCAAAACGAGATCGCTGATCTACTAGGAAAGTCTGTCTTGAGAAAGGTATTGGCTTCAATCAAGAAGACTGAACATTTTTCTATTATGGTTGACGAAACAAGCGATTCTTCGATTGACGAACAAGTGTCATTTTGTATTCGAACTGTAGATGATTCCTTAATCATCAACGAAGACTTTATTGGCTTATACGAGATCCCTAACACTGAATCACAAACTCTGTTCAGTATTTTGAAAGACATTTTTGCTCGTCTTGATTTGTCAATGGATAACTTAAGAGGACAGTGCTATGATGGTGCCTCAAATATGAGTGGTGAGTTCAAAGGACTGAAGATGTTAGTTTTGGATATACAACCAAAAGCAGCACGTTATGTGCACTGCACTGTTCACAGTTTAAACTTGGCAGTTGTAGACAGTTTCCGCCATCTTACTTATATTATGACTTTATCCAAGGACATAATAAATACCGTAAGGGAATCTAACAAAAGGATGTGACTTTTCAGAAGCATACGCTGTGAGAGTGCCAACGACCAAGCTGGTCTACGACCCCTTTGTCCGACTCGATGGACTATGCGAGCTTCTAGTATCTTGAGAATATTGAAAAACTTTCATGAACTTCAACAGTTTTTTGAAACATTTTTTGCAGAGGACAAAACAGAGGCAGGTTGAAAATGTGCAGACTACCTTGAGTCAATGTTACAATTCAAGGCTTATTTCCTTTTGCATCTTTATTGCCATGCAACGAACCCAGTAGAGGATGTCAATGAAAAAAATCCAATGCCCTCATCTGAGTGCTGATCTGGAAAAAATATATGAGGACTTGATTTGTATCTGCAATGAAAGGCGTGATAGTTTTGAACACTTTTGGGAATTGTGTTTAAAAGAAAAACCTTCACAAGTTGATGATCCTTCGCTTCCTCGTAATCGACGTATATCAAAGAAGTATGGGAACAATGAAGCCAGCTCACCGCACACTTTTAAAAGACCACTACAAAGCTCTTTATATTGAAGTTTGTGAAACGGTGCAATCTTGCATTACTGAGCGGTTTGCATCAACTGGACTCACACAGGTCATTGCAGTTGAACAACAATGCTTGCTTTTAATGAACAGAGGTGAAACAAATTTTGAAAAATCAACTGAGTTTTTCAAAAATGACCTAGACATTGAGAGACTGCGGTTACACTTGAATATGTCAGCCGATATCGATAATAAAAAACATGGTGTTAGAAAACAAGCGTGATGTAAGAAAGTACATTACACAAGAGTCTGCAGTTGGAGAAATGCTATGTGAAGTAGTGAAGTGCATAAAGCTTCTCCAAGTAGTTCCAATCACGACAGCAACAGCAAAACAGTCATTCAGCGCCCTTAGACGTCTGAAGTCATATCTCCGATCAACAATGGGACAGCAGCGATTGAACAATTTGGCTGTTCTTCAAGCCCACCGAGATATTTTGGATGAATTGGATATCCGACCAGTCATCAACAAATAGCTTGAATAAGCTATTTCTCTAATCGAAGTGCTTTTATTGTCGGACAGCAATATTTTATGTTTTATTCTATTATTATGATAGTTTAGGATTTATTTAAATATAATTTCAGTCTTTTCAGAGCTATATATTCACTGCTCCGTAATAGTCTATAAGCATGATAACTATAAATTAAATAAGATTTTTATGAAAATAGCATGCTTGTTTATGTTTTGTTTTTCAAAGCCAAAAATGTGTCAGGCTTGTCAAGGGTCGAGTTATCGAGAATCAAGTTTTTGGGGTTCAGATGTTGTTCATGTGACTCTAAAATGCTCAAAAAAAGTTTCAAACTCACTATTTTTCATCTAAAATTTAGAAAATTTCCCAGGGCAAGACCCCCGGTATGGGCCCCTCCAATATTTTCTATAAGTCAGCGCCTCTGTATATATATATATATATATATATATATATATATATATATATATATATATATATATGTATATATATATATATATATATATATATAAAAGACTTTTGTATGAGAGCCAATTTTGAAGTTTTTTTTGTACTTTAACAGGGATTCTTGAGTACAACACAACAATTTCACTATTTTCAAGTTATTCAAGATTGAAAGTCTTCAATTTTAGTTTTCCCGAAAAAAAACCATTCTTCAACGAGCAATATCTCAGACGTTGATGGGTTTACAAAGGCTATATGAAAGCGAATCACTTTTCTCTTTTATTACCTACATTTTGTTTCAGATAATTTTTCCGATAAAATGAGTTATTCGTGAAAAACGGTTTGAAAATATGCCTTTTTTTCAATGAAAAATTAATAGTTTCAATCGTTAATAACTAGAAATTTATCAACTTCACAAAAAAGCTTTATGAAACAAAACTTGCTTAGAATAAGTCAGTTTATCAATTTCTGATGTGATTTTGATTCAAACCATCTTCATCCCCTGAAAGGCGTTGCTTTCACACTTCGGCCATTATAGATTTTGAAGAAGGTTATTGATACTACGTAAATCCAAATTTTCAAGGAAATCAACCTAGATTCTCAAAATTCCACGGAAAACGGCTGGTGACTAGACTATAAAGCCGCTTTAATATTTTTTTGAACCAATATAAATTACGTTGCTGCCATAACTGTACAATGCTACATTTTTTTGGCATATTTTCAACTGTTTTCTATGAAATAGAAGTCATTAACACTGGTCGAAAGCTAATAATATTGACAAACCAAAAATGTTTTAAAAAAATCCCTAAAAAGCACAACCAATATATGTTATACCTTATTAAATTTTCAAATCATTACCTTAATCCATGCATAAGTAGGTATAGTGTCCTGATATCGAATTCGACAACAGAGCTTAAATAATTATTACTAAATATGAGATAATTTCATAAAGACCAATAATACTGCATGTACATTGTCTATTTATTAAAAGAAAACACAGAGACCAGAATGTAGTACCTTTAATTGAAAGTAATTCAAATTGAATTCGGTGAGAATAATTTTGAAATATTTTATACTAGAATGATAACATTGCAGTGAAAAACTTGATATATTATATAAATGTAACGCAGAGAATATCAAAAATATGAAATTTTGATGAACTGATTTACCATCTACGTATTTTATAGATCGTGAGGCAAAAAGTATACAAACGCAGTTATTCACTATAAGTTTGAGCTAGCTTGAGTTTTCACTTCAAAAGAGGCAGTGTCTATACTTTTCAACATTTTAACCTGAATTTACATTGGATATTGCAGGTGTAACCACTTCGTCAATAATTATCAACATATTGATTAGAAAACACAAATTATTTTTTATGGAACTAAATTACTCTAAAACACTAAAATTAATTCTTATATATATATATATATATATATATATATATATATATATATATATATATATATATATATATATATATATATATATATATATATATATATATATATATATACATATATGAAAAATTTGGTTCACGGGATGAACCGCGTAAAAGATTTGAAATCTCTGTTGAGACTTCAGAGTTGACAGGAAGCAATGCGGTTAGTGGAGTAGGCAGGTTGACACCACGCAATCGTATTGTTTCCGATTCCTCCTAATTCGATTCGTGGAGTAGGCAGATTGAGGCCACGATTCTGAATTATTTCCCTTCTAATTCTCCTGAAGATGGCTTCGCAAAAGGAGTCGAAACGTCGAGATTTTTCAAATCTTTTACGCGGTTCATTCCGTGAACCAAGTTTTTCAAATACTTCCGACCGCGGAAATCTTTCTGAAGATATACATATATATATATATATATATATATATATATATATATATATATATATATATATATATATATATATATTTATATATAGATTGTACTGTTTTATTCAACGTGAAAATTTTAGGTTATTAGTTTGTATTGTTTATCGAAAATGGCATAATAAGCTGAAACGCGTATAAAAAAAATAAGTGTTTTTTAATAAAGTGACCTAAAACCAGTAAAACTTTCATTATAAATTATATATAATGTCAGTAATAAACAAGTCATAGAAGTATCTTTTGTTTGATTGTGAATTACATATTGATTCTGGTATTCAAAATGAAAATATTCATTTAATATTTGAAACGTCATAACAAATACTTCGCATCAGGATATGGTAAACATTTCCTAGTAAATAATCTAATTAAAACAGGTGTATAGATGATTCCCCAATTAGAAGCTTCAATTATTTTTCTACAATAACAAATTTCATCATCCAAATTTTGTGACTCGGTACTAACGTCTATGCTATACAAGCTTCCAAAAGTTACGTCAGCCGATTGAGCCTGTTTGAGAAGTAATGAATGAATTCCCCCGCCCTTGCTTGTCCGTTTTCTATAAATCCATCGTCGTACTTCAGAAAGTCAACATTTCTCGACCTCTTTTCAAGTAATAAGTTTTCATTCGTTATTTGTGATAAGCATCACTGCTACAAGTGTATCTTATTTTTGATTTTACTTATTGATATTTCGCTATAATGGAAACAGCGCAAACAATGCCAACGAAGGTGAAGGTGCCAATCGATTACAGTTATTTCATCAATGCACATTCATCAAGAAGACGACCTGGAATCACCAGAGAACTGAGTAAGTATTCATATTTCAAGAATTATATACAACTACCAGCGAAATTACATATGTGAATAAACGTGATCCTCTACTTTTACCAGCTTTTTTGAAAAATAATATTCCTACCATTCACTTCAATTTGATATATCTACTGTGTAATAATCCATCAATTGTAGTCGGCAGTTTATTCGAAGATATAGGAAGTTTATATCAGTTTAGATATATTGTTGCTTCATAAAATAGTTTTTCGAAATTTGGAATATATTCTAAATTAAATGTGCACATTTTTACTTGCATTTACATATTTTCGATGTCACTGAATGAGATATTCAGACAATATTGTAATTTTTCATTCTGAATATCCTCTACATATTTACAATACTTATAACGGAAAATGCTTTGATTGAAAAATGTTGTCACTCTATTTCTGGTTGAAAATTCAATTTGTTCATCACAGTTAAATTGAGATTCATGAACGATAAAGAGGACTAATTATAATTTGATAACCCTAGAAATTTTTAATAAAGCAATTCCTTGATACTAAATTTGCACGTTCTTAATTGTCCATTATTTCTTCCTGAATTATTTCATAGAATGTCGAGCGATCAAAATAACTATTAGATGTAGCCACAGAAGTATAGCAAAATTGTTAAATCGTTAATCATCTTCATCACTCTGCCATGCTGCTGAAGTACAATATTTCATAAATCAATTGAATGAGTCTAACAAAGATTATTCCTATGATAATATTTAAGAGAAATTCCTTATCGATATTTCGATACCTACAACATCTGTTACTCCAATTAAATATTATTGATGGGAGAGGTAACAGTTCACTTCTGAAACCAATTATTTCTGGTTTGAACTAGAAATTTTAGATAACTATGAACAAGAATTCGGATCACCTTATTGAAATGCTACTGACCTATGAACTATTTTCGATAAACAAACCATGACAAAATATATTGCAGCATGTTCGTTAAGCAAATAGCGAGGGAAAATTGACATGACAATAAAATTTCAGTATTATTGTAATATATACTCGTAAAAATATATATTTGCCTCCCTTTTTTATCAACCTTTAAATTTTAAATAGCATTTAGGGTATAAGTATTATTGGAACAATCCTTAACTTCCGCTGATATAAGATGTCACCGAAAAAAAAGTACTTAGTTTGGAATGGAAATTGAGAGGCTGAGCTCCGGAGCACCACACCTACATACCTTAATAATATATATATATATATATATATATATATATATATATATATATATATATATATATATATATATATATACAGGAGTTGAATAGGACGAGAAGAGAGAAAGTATTACTTTGCTTCTCGTTTTATGAGTTAGTTGTTCGTTTTGGATATGTGCCTCGTTATTGCGTACCTATACATATATATATATATATATATATATATATATATATATATATATATATATATATATATATACATATATATATATATATATATATATATATAATATATATATATATATATATATATATATATATATATATATATATATATATATTCTTTTCGAGTTGAATTGCAAACAAACCGCTAATATCAGATGTCATCGAGAAAAAAAGTCGTTTGGAATGGAAATTGGGAGCTCAGCTGACCACTCCGGAGCACCACACCTACCTTGATAATATGATTATATATATATATATATATATATATATATATATATATATATATATATATATATATATATATATATATATATATATATATATATATATATATATATATGTACATATACTGTGGACTATTTTTAACTTTTTTGATAATTATTTATTAGCAATAACAGGCTTGGTGAATCTCGAAAAACTCGATTTTATTAAAAAGTTGA
The DNA here is from genome assembly GCA_030704885.1 of Cynegetis impunctata. Classification (NCBI taxonomy): domain Eukaryota; kingdom Metazoa; phylum Arthropoda; class Insecta; order Coleoptera; family Coccinellidae; genus Cynegetis; species Cynegetis impunctata. Next base: position 405,386 of record JARQZK010002932.1, on the reverse strand, counting down.
CGTTTCGGCACGCCACGTCAACAGTCAGGTCTGTTGACATTAGATGGGAAGGGAACCACAGAAACCTTTACCCTCGTAATGTACAAAATATGTTAAAAGTATTTGATTGTTGTCTTTAAAAATACATTACTAGTAATTTTGGAGATCACATGTTCTAAACTATTCTTTCTTTTTAGAAACATTGAAAATTCTAGATGTTTAGATTTTGTCTAAGAAGATGAGTTGTTATGGTTAGAGTTTGTTGAATTATTTTGTTTTGATTTATGTTGTTTCTTAGAAAAATTAAAGAATTGAATCTGCGTATATTGAACTTAAATGTTTTATATCTATTCTATTGTTTGCGACTTTATTTAAATTTTTTTGAATATGTAACATTTCTTAAATTTGTCTGCATTTTTGATCTTTCTCTATTTCTAAAATTTTTGTGCTATTAAAGTTGAAACTATGATTTTCATTGTTTTTATGTTTAATTAGTGCTGTGGTTTGCGTTTTGGTATATTTGAGGGCTTTTAATCTTTCTTCTAAATTTTGAAAAGTTTGTCCTTTACATGATTTATGACAATTTTTACAGGGTATACTATAAACAACATGAGATTTTTGCAGAAGAGGTGTTTTACTTTTTAATTAAGAATATATTTGTTTTATTTGATTTTGTGCAGCGTGGGCTACTTTAATATCGCGTGGATTTAAGAGATGTGATATCTTATTATTCAAATGAGAAATATATGGAAGAGGAATATATTTTTTGTTAATATTTTCTTTTTCTGACGTTTCTAATGTGTTGTAAAGTTTATGAATTCTATTTTTAGTGATTTTCTGTATAAGTTGTATTGGGTAATCGTTTTTTATGAGTAATTCATGGATATCTTGTAATGTTTCATGTCTGTGAGTAGGTGAAGTAAGTTTAAGTGCTTTGTCACAAACGAAGAGTTTAATTATCGGATATATAGACGAAGCACTTAAACTTACTTCACCTACACAGAGACATGAAACATTATAAGATGTCCATAAATTACTCATAAAAAGCGATTACCCAATAAAACTTATACAGAAAATCAATAAAAATAGAATTCATAAATTTTACAACACATTAGAAACGTCAGAAAAAGAAAATATTAACAAAAAATATATTCCTCTTCCATATATTCCTCATTAAGTAATAAAATATCACATATTTTAAATCCACACGATATTAAAGTAGCCCACACTGCACAAAATCAAATAAAACAAATATATTCTGAATTAAAAAGTAAATTACCTCTTCTGCAAAAATCTCATGTTGTTTATAGTATACCCTGTAATAATTGTAATAAATCATATATAGAACAAACTTTTCAAAATTTAGGAGAAAGATTAAAAGCACACAAATATACCAAAGCACAAACCACAGCACTAATAAAACATAAAAACAATGAGAATCATAGTTTCAACTTTAATAGCACAAAAATTTAAGAAATAAAGAAAGATCAAAAACGCAGACAAATTTTAGAAACGTTACATATTCAAAAAAATTTAAATAAAGTCGTAAATGATAGAACAGATAATATAAAACATTTAAGTTCAATATACGCAGATTTAATTCTTCAATTTTTCTAAGGAACAACATAAATCAAAACAAAATAATTCAACAAACAAACTCTAACCATAACAACTCATCTTCTCAGACAAAATCTAAACATAGAGAATTTTCAATTTTTCTAAAAAGAAAGTATAGTTTGGAACATGTGATCTTAAAAATTATAAGTAAAAAAAAATTTAAAGACAACAATCAAATACTTTAAACCTATTTTGTACATTACGAGGGTGAAGGTTCCTGTGGTTCCCTTCCCATCTTATATCAACAGACCTGACTGTTGATATTGGACTAAATAGCACGCAATTAATAACTGAAGACGGCCACAGCCGTAATAAAAAATTTCTGAAAAAAAAATAAATATTACCCTATTCTTCGACTTTTCATAATCAAAATAATTTTAACCTATTTCGAACATTACGTGGGTGAAGGTTTCTGTGGTTTCCCTTACCATCTAATAATAACAGATTTGAATGTTAATATTGGACTGAATAGCACGTGATAAATAACAGAGAACGACTAAAGCCAAATAATTTTGATGAAAGATATATATATATATATATATATATATATATATATATATATATATATATATATAGATATATAAATATATATATATATATATATATATATATATATATATATATATATATATATATATATATATATATATAATATATATATATATATATATATATATATATATATATATATATATATATATATATATATATATATATATATATATATATATATATATATATATATATATATATAGATATATATATATCGATCACACGTCAGAAACGGACGTGTGATCGAAAATCAAATTCAAAGAACACGTCAGTTTTTATTTCTAGGGGGACTAATTCTAATATGGAAATCATACCCGAAACTTCACCCCCTTGCGGTCAGCAACTACCCCCTCAGGGGCGGCTAGTCAAAGGAGGCTAAGGAGGCTAAGCCTCCTCAATGATATTCCGTGTATCACTAATATATTATATTGAATAGTCAGCATTATTCAGCATATTCATATTAATCAAAATCATATTATTTTATGCACCTACCTTCCTTTCAACCTACATTATATAATATAATTTATTAATTAAGATAGAAGGTATTTACATTTACTGCATCTCATTCATTTCAAGATTTGTGGCAACGCTGCGGAGGCATGGAAAGGTATATTCTCAACGTTCATTATGCCTGCCACAGAAAAGCAAACAACGGTGCAAATACTCCGAATGAATACTTCATTGCAATAGAAAAGCAAAACACATGTAAATGGCAACACGGATAGGAACCCAGTCTCATACAATGTCGACCAATCACAACTATAGAATTTCGCGTGACATCGAGTGAATTCGTTGGAAAGCATTAATTGAATCGTAGTGTGATCGTAGTTACTAATGGCCGTAAACAGCAGCGTGTTTACTTATATTGCTCGCGTATTGTTTTAAAATGAGTTTGGTTACTGAAGTTAATGAGGAATTTTTCACCGATAAAGTAACTTTAAATACAGCACGCGGATTAATATCTTACTTACAAGATAAGGAATTTATATATTTTTTAAACATCTTTAAATTAATTTTTGAACAAACAGAAATAGTTTTTCAAATCTTACAGCACAAGTTTTCAGATGTAATTTACTCACGAAATCGGCTCAAGTTTCTTTTGGAAAAAATTTCAGAATTTCGTGCAGAAGTTTATTTTAAAAAACTATTTTCTGTATTTCAAACTACTGATGATACGACTCAATTTAGCCCAAAACGAAAGAAATTCAGTTACGCAGATATGGAGCTCCACTATAAGCAAATATTTTATGAAATTTTGGATACTATTAGAAATTACAAATAGAAATAAGGTTCTCTGATTTGAAAGAACTGCATTTCCTCGACTTACTCAATAAAAATTTGTTAACCGGATTTTCGGCTAATTTTCCAGATAACCTTTTGGAAAATTTATGTCAAAAATACACTTTTTTTGATAAGGTGGCCATAAAAAGGGAACTGTGTGTTGTTTATAATGACAATGAAATTTTGGGGCAAAATGAAAATCATGTGAGGACTATTAAATACCTTTTTGATAATGATTTGAATCAAGATTTACCCCTAGTTTATAAACTCTTATCTCTAATTGTTTCTATCCCGGTGACATCGGCTTCCGTAGAGCGCTCGTTTTCCACTCTTAAGAGAATTAAAACTTATTTACGAAATTCAATGAGCCAGGATCGTTTGAAAAATATTTGTTGTCTATTGAAAAGGAATTGGTAAAACTTTTGGCGAAAAACAAAAAATTTTATGAGGATATTATAGATCATTTTGCTAACGTTAAAGATCGCAGAATCCCGCTAATCTTCAAAAATATATAATAACTTTTCATTTGCTCTCACCAGCTGTTAACAAATTCGTTAAGTAGGTAGGTAGGTACCTATTTTGTGAAAGAAAAAAAATTTGATGAATAGATGAATTGATTAATTGGCTGAGAAGAGTTTTTGTGAATATTGTAAATAGGAGTTGTAGGTCTCAAGGTAGACACTCGAAAGTGAAAACAAATTAATAGCTTAGGGTGCTTGTTTTACTTTGATTTTCTTTAAATTATAAGGCGGTTGACCTTGAAATCCTAAAAATTTTCGCCTATGGTGTATTTTTTAAGCCTCTTGTAGCCTCCTCAAACCAAAACCTCACGAGCCGCCACTGAATATTTTTTTCAATAGCATGGGGGTCCGGTGATATGTCATTTGAAAGGTCTTTTGTCCCTCTATCACCTCTGTATTTCTTTTCGGAATTGGTTCGTTTGTTATTGAGAAATTAAATGTTGAGCGTTTCATTTAAGAAAAAACAGAAAATTCGCTGTCGTTTATTTTACTGAGGAAATTAACAACAAATAGTATCAATGGAAACAACTCTACTAAGCCTACATATCTAGAGGTAGAGGAGCTGCGACAGAGAATTGTTCGGGAATGCCGAATGCTGACTCCGGACATCTTTTATAATGTAAGGAACGCTTTCGAAAGTAGACTGTATTATTGTATGGAAGTAAGTGGAGGTAGTTTTGAACAATTTAACCGTTGATTTTGTTTCCATTCATACTATTTTTTGTTGATTTCCTCAATAAAATAAACGACAGCGAATTTTTTGTTTCTTAAATAAAACGTTCAACATTTAATTTCTCAATAACGCATACACTAATTTAAAAAAAAATTACAGTGGTAATAGAGGAACAAAAGACCTTTCAAATGATGTATCACTCGTCCCCCCATGCCTTTGAAAAAAATATGGGGGTAGTTGCTGACCGCAAGGGGGTGAAGTTTCGGGTATGATTTTCATATCAGAATTAGTCCCCCTAGAAATAAAAATTGACATGTTCCTTGAAATTTTCGATCACACGTCCGTTTCTGACTTACAGGGGGGTCAAGTTTTCGTTGGAACGCCCTGTATATATATATATATATATATATATATATATATATATATATATATATATATATATATAGAAGTTAAAGAAAGAAAGTTAAGATAACTTTGCTTCTCGTTTTATGAGTTCTACTTAGACATAGACCCTTCGTACTATTTACTGATTATATACGCTTTCGTCTTCATTTATCTACTTCATGGGAGATCTAAACTGATTTGATTTATCAAGAATTAAACTTCTATTCAGTACAGAAATTTTTTTCACAGTTATTATTCACACATTTGTCATTTTACAATATTAAAAAAAATTAGTTTCGAAAACAATAAATAGTACCAAGGACGAAGGAACCTTTATCCTGCATATCCAATTATAAAACTTCATTATATGCATATTTTTATATTTGTAAAGTGATTATATTATATCTACATACATGTTCATGTTATAGAGACTTTCACCACAGTGAATGACGATTTCCTGTTATAAGGTATTATTCATTAGATCGATTTGTAATTTCAACCAGAACAGGCTATGTTGGTAGTACGATAAACTATTCTTTTATGCATTTGCTCCTGAATGAAATACGAATTCAGACGTTGGCGGATGCTAAATGCGACTATCAATTATTTCGCTCTAGTATATATTTAATTCAAATAGATATATGATTACATGTATATATATATATATATATATATATATATATATATATATATATAAATATATATATATATATATATATATATATATATATATATATATATATATATATATATATATATATATATATATATATATATATATATATATATATATATATATATATATATATATATATATATATCCAGATTGAAATTTAATGGGTAATACAGCCTTTAAATACACCAAAGAAAACTCTTTAGGTAATTTCCTAGCTTTCGCTAATGTTTATTAGCTTCTTCAGGGCTAAAAATTACAAAAAACAAACGTTAAAACATAAATACCAATTAAAAATCCTTTTTAGGAGTACTTACAATATCTTCAAATTTCAAATTTCAAATCATTTATTTCCATGGACTTTTATAAGTATAGGATAATGTCAAAATGTACAAAATATATAGGTAGTGTAATACAAAGTACCTATCTTAACAAAAAGTAAAAAAATAAAATCACAAAATTATCACATACAGTACACATTATTAAAAATTATTAAACATGTACACATATATATATATTTTTTATCCTTTCCTTAACTTTGGTAAAAGGTCAGAGACGCTGCAATTAATAAATTGGTTAATAGAGTAAAACGTGTTCCTAATAAAGTTATCTTTCAGCATAGTTTTAAAAGAGGTGTATTTCTGAATCTTTTTTATTTCTGTTGGTAATTTGTTATAAAACTTAATTGGTAAAACTAAAGGGCTATTGGCTACTTCTGAGAGCTTGTGTTTAGGAATCTCCAAGTTTAAATTTGCTCTCAACTCATACTGACTAGTGTTTCTGGAAATTGGGTAATTGGTGATATTCTTTTTAACATGCATTATTGACGTAAAAATAAATAATGAAGGAAATGTTAGTATTCCTAATTCAGGAAATAATTGTTTACACGAATATGTATACGGCTTAAATGTAATTATTCTTACTGCCTGTTTTTGGGCTCTAAAGACCTCGCCAGCCCTGGCGCAGTTTCCCCAACATATAATACCATATGTTAGGCATGACTGTACGTAGCCATAATAATAGAGCAGTAATAGGGAAACGTCAACTCTTTCTCTTAATTGCCATAATACATAAGTGGATAAGGAAAGTTTCTTTAAAACTGCATCAACTTGACTTGACCATGAAAGATGCTCGTCAAGAATAATGCCCAGATATTTCGTGACTGTATTCTGTTTAACTGAACTATTATGCATCTTAACAAGTAAGCTTTTATTTAGATCTGCAAGTGAAAATAACATCATTTCGGTTTTTGATTGATTTAAGACGAGACCATTATTTTGACAAAAATTAATCATTCTATTCACGGCACCAGTTGACATTTTAGACAACAAATCAAGATCAATATAAGATGTCGTAACGTTTGCATCATCCGCAAACGCCCCCACATAGTGATATGGGAATTCATACATGACACTATCAAAAAAAATAATAAATAAAAGCGGGCCCAAGATGCTGCCCTGGGGTACGCCACTGGTCACTGGTAAGTAGCCTGAGTTAACCGATAAATATTCATTTTTTAAGTTAGTTTTTTGCTCTCTATCTGTAATGAATGACTCTATCCACCCGTAGGATACACCGCGCATTCCGCATTTGTAAAAAACTTCAAGCATCAAGTTAATATCTATCACATCAAAGGCCCTTTTTAAATCAAAAAAGAGGCATAACGACTTGTTATTTAGCTCAAAATTTGAAAGAACATGAGTATATAAAGACAAAATAGCATCTTGCGTTGAACGATTCTTCCTAAAACCAAACTGATATTTACTGAAGAAATTTTCCCTATGTAAAAATGACTCCAATCTCAAGAAAAAACATCTTTCAAAAATTTTAGAAAAAACAGACAGAAGTGATATCCCGCGATAATTAGACATTAAGGTTTTTTCCCCTTTTTTGTGAATCGGAACAACTATAGATTTTTTAAATATGCTTGGAAATGTGCCCATTTCAAATGATAGGTTAACAAGATATGTCAATGGTGGTACTAAGTAGTCAGCAACGTGTCTAATAAGTGAGCAAGGAATTCCGTCTTCGCCAGCCGAGTTTTTTTTTGCTAACTGATAAAATAATTTGATACATTTCATGTTCTTGAAAAAATTGTAAAAAAAGCGAGTTTGATATTATTTTACCTTTAGATTGTCTCTGTAAGTATTGGGATGAGTCACTTTTTATTTTGTTCAGAGAGTCAATAAAAAAAGAATTAAAACTATCAGCTGCTTCCTGCAAGTTAGAAAATTTATTTCCGTCCTCATCCACAAAGTATTTGGGTTGATTTTGACGTCCCAGAGAGCCACTCTCACCCTTTATTATGTTCCAAGCCGTTTTCGACATATTATTTGACCTTGAGAACAAATCGCAGTGGTACTGTTGCCTAGACAATTTAATTTTAGACTCATGGAACTTTTTTACAATTTTATAACGAGTCAAAACATTTAGATCATTTGAGTATTTATACTGTTTGTACATATCCCTAAGGTACTGACCCTCATCGATCAATTCTGGCGTTAGCCAGGGCTTATGTTTAGATTTTTTAGGGTAGCATTTTTCCAGTGGAAATGAGGCTTCCATTGCTTTCTGAAGAACATCTGAAAATTTGTTAAATTCAGTATCCAACGCGCACCCACCTTGAAAAATTGTATCCCAATTAATAATTGAAAGGCTAAGAACAAATTTATTAATATTACTTTCTCTATTAAAAAACCTTTTAAGATATGAGTTTTCATTTTTGTCAAAAGTAATTGGCAATGAGACAAGTTGCATAAAGTGATCAGAGATATCACAGTGAACCACTTTTGCAATAATTTTTTGTTCATCTAGGGTGATAAAAATATTGTCAATGGTTGAACTTTTATTTTTATCAATTCTGGTAAATTCATTTATAGTTTTATTTAGTCCGTAGCTTGTAAAAACATTTGTCACTTTTAAGGCATTCTGACACTGAGGATCCTCAAAATGGACATTAAAGTCTCCGCATATAAATGCGTTAGTTGAGGGTTTAATCACTTCATGCAACAAGTCTTGTAAAAAATTGATAAAAACATTAATTTCATGAGAATGCGACCGGTATAAGCATCCAATATTATATTTTAAATTATTTATAACCAATTCTGTAAGCGTATACTCAAATTTTTTTTCAACAGAATTTAAGGTTACGTTAATATTATTAAAAGAAAGATCTCTCCGTATAAAAATTGCAACGCCTCCGCCATTCGCATCACTTCGTGAAAAATGGGAAGCCAAGAAATAGTTTTGAATACAAAGTAAATTTATTTCTTCATAGTCTTCTTCTGCATCTCTGGAACTACACCAAGTTTCTGACACACATAGTGCATGTGGTTGGTCGACACAGTCGAGTAAGTTCTCTAGTTTTAAGGTTTTTTTCTTGAGGCTTCTCACATTAAGATGACAAACAACAAGTTTATTACCAATATCATTGGCTTTGTCACAGGGCAATCGTTTCGTATCTGTGAGACCATAATTCAATTAACAATGGCACATACATTTAAGTTTCAGAACGAATATTTCAATGAGACAAAATCAGTTAAAAAGTTTGAATTCTATGTTTACATTACTATGAATGAACCACGACTGAGAGTAGAAGTCTCATGAGTAGTACACCTGTACGAACGTATACATACCACTTACACCCGAGCATGTTTGGTTACCGGGGGTTGCCTATTTCAATTTAATCAAGTAATTGTAAATATTACTGAGATTGGACGTATCAGACTTTTTATTGAGTGCTTTAGGATTCCTTTGTTGAAGAAGTTTGTAGATGACATCGTGTGCGTGGCCCCAAAGGATACAATAACGGATATTCAACATAAATTAAATTCGTTCGATCCACTCATACAATTTTCAGTGGAAAAGGAAGAAAATAACAGTGTACCCTTTTTGGATACGTTGGTTGTATGTAAAAACAACAAAATTGAATTAGACTGGTTCCAGAAAGCCACAAATTCAGCAAGATATATTCATTACTTGTCCTACCATCCTTTCAGTACAAAGATAAATTTCATTAAGGAATTCAAGAGATGAATAAAGAACATTTGCCACCCGACTAGATATGATAAAAATATTAGGAAATTTAAAAATATTTTACAACAAAACGCTTATCCATCAAAGCTCATAAACAGACTATTATTCAACTGTCCCAAGCTAGAGAACACAAATAGAAATATCGAAGAAAATAACAGGAAAGAATTAAAAACGAGTGTGCTCCCTTATGTGCAACCGCTTACTGCAGAATTGACGAAACTATTTCGAGGTAAAACTAGAGTGGCAAAGAAAAATCACCTGACAATATCCTCACTTTTTACTAAAACTAAAGATCCTGTACCTAATAAATTTAAGTCAGATGTGGTATATAAAATACTGTGCGCTAACTGTGATTCAATATACATCGGTGAGACGTCACAGAACGTACATTCAAGAATCATAGGACATGAAAGTGATTCAAAAAATGAAAACAAACAGACCTCGTCTGCATTGACTCAGCACATACAGGACGCAGGACACAATTTTAAGTATGAAAACACCACAATCCTAGACCAAGAACATAATTATAAAAAACGCCTGTTTCTGGAGATGTATCATATTCAAAACCACCCTAAAGCACTCAATAAAAATTCTGATACGTCCAATCTCAGTAATATTTACAATTACTTGATTCAATTGAAATAGGCAACCCCCGGTAACCAAACATGCTCGGGTGTAAGTGGTATGTATACGTTCGTACTGGTGTACTACTCATGAGACTTCTACTCTCAGTCGTGGTTCATTCATAGTAATGTAAACATAGAATTCAAACTTTTTAACTGATTTTGTCTCATTGAAATATTCGTTCTGAAACTTGAATGTATGTGCCATTGTTAATTGAATTATGATCTCACAGATATTGTAAGTACTCCTAAAAAGGATTTTTAATTGGTATTTATGTTTTAACGTTTGTTTTTTGTAATTTTTAGCCCTGAAGAAGCTAATAAACATTAGCGAAAGCTAGGAAATTATCTAAAGAGTTTTCTTTGGTGTATTTGAAGGCTGTATTACCCACTAAATTTCAATCCGGATACAATATAACAGCTGTGAAATAAAAGTGACTACTATATATATATATATATATATATATATATATATATACATATATATATATATATATATATATATATATGTGTGTATATATATATATATATGTAGGTATATATATATATATATATATATATATATATATATATATAAGTATATATACATATACATATATAGGTACATATATGAATACAATTGCACCGATAGAACGTCCTGAATTTGTGTACTCGATCTATTTTACATCAACGTTTCGACACATGTAGTGTCTTCTTCAGGACTGTAAAGAAGAATAATAAAATACTAGATGAAATCAATCTTAATGAGAAAACTGAAACACGTGCTGACCAATAATGGAAGATACAGAAAAGAAGAAACTCTGCGTCAAAATCGACTAGTCTGCAATTAATTGAAATGTTTGTTTGTTCACCAAACAACTATACAGCTACGAATACCAAAAATTCAACAAACATCATATGATTTCAAAATAACGTGAACCAATCTTTTCAACCATTAACAGGTGTTTATTAATGACAAAGACCTCAGTAATGACGAGATCTTCTCTTTAACTGTTGATCCCCACAATTGGAAGATTTGAAATTATATGGTTTTTGTTAATTTTGGTATTCGTAGCTGATTGATTGTTATTTCTTGAACTTATAAATATTTTAATTGATGTGGAACGAATTGATATCGACGCAAGATTGCTTCCTTTCTGTAATCTGAATTATTGATAGGTATCCTGTGTTTTTATCTCCTCTTAAGATTAATTTTTTCTGTTTCTTTTAGAAAAGTCAAAATGATTACCCAAAATAAAATTCAGTACACAAAATTAAGTTTCAAGCATTTCTGTAAAGAGAACTTTATTGTTTCAGCTAAAAAACTCTACAATGCACCTAAAGAAACAATTTCATTAGCTGAGGGTATGCCTAATGATGGATCTTTTCCTTTCGAAGCAATCAGCGTATTACTAAAAGATGGTTCTAGTTATACTCTTCGAGGTGGTGAACTTGCAGCTTCCTTGCAATATTTACCAAGTCAAGGTTATCCGCCACTTTTGAAAACTCTTAAAGAGTTCACAAATTACGTACATGAACCACCGAACTGGCGAAACACAGATATTATTATAACGAACGGTTCCCAGTGTGGTATAAGTAAATCTATTGAAATGTGTGTAGAAGAAGGTTGTCCCATCCTTGTTCAGAATCCGTTATATTCCGGCACTGAAGTTGTGGTGAGTAAAAAAAATGCTTTGGATATTTTATATTCTAATATATGCCTGACTATATAACTCCCAAAATCAAAAGATTTTTTTTTGAAATGTGATATCGCCAAATATTTGCAACCGGTTACCAGCCGAGCTCTCTGGCTTCATTATAATATCTGCCTAATTAATCATTCAAATTACCAACAGGTTTGCAATTCAGCAGGTTATTCTGTCTGCATATTTAGTCAAAATTATTATGTACTTTCAATCGTCAGAGATCTGGTATGACGAGTTTTATGTCTTACCCATTAGGGCCCCAAGTTGCTAATTTCAGAAGTAGAGTAAAAACTGAATCCACAGTTGTTAATATAGAAGAATTAGTCTTCAAAAGTATTTACAATATTCATCAATAGCAAGTATAGTAAACTTTTCAAGGTAACGTATGAAGCTTTGAATGTTAGGTACCAAAACTACGTAGCAAAACAACAAAAATGTTAAAGTCTATAAGTTTCTAACTAAAATTTCAATGAGTATACAAGAAACGAGTTATGCGTTTTTATGATCGATCAACTAAATTCTTAAAAATCTGTACCAAAAATAAAAATTTTTCGAATGGAATTTTTTTTATATTCATATAAATTTTTTATTTACTCGAATAACTACAAACCATCAAATAATATTTCAAAATTTAATTTTATTTGCAATTTCATATCAACAATTGTGATGAAATAATTCACAGTTGAAGATAAGTTCTGTTCATTAATGAAAGCAATAATATCAAATTTTTTTGATGTATGCAACTAGAAGACTCTTGATAGTCTGAAAATATTCGAAAAACCGTAAATTACACCAAATAATAAGAAGTTACAATCAGTTAATTGAATTTTAAAAATAGATAACAGATATCTAATAGTCCAGGCCATATTTGCTTAGTTAACCTGCTGAGATGATCTCGTTTGGATTGTCAAAATTTCACAATTTGTATGAGTTCATTTATATTTATATAATTAATTTGCATCTTATTGAAAAAATTTTGAAATTAACGTTATATCAGACGAAGCAATGATTTAATTCATTTCATAGACAATGTATGACCATAATTCATTCACATCTATTTTGAAAATGGGTTTTTCATTTTTAAAATGAATATGCTTAATAAAAAAAGTTACAGTTGAAAAAATTTTTGTATCAGTTCTTTCTGAATGTGTATAAGAATGTGTATAAGAATAATTAAATAATAACTGTGTCAATACTTGTTCTATTTGTTCGTAACTAACATACGTGAGACAATTTTGTTCAGGAAATGACTTAAATCATTTCCTAGGATTCTTAAAAATAACTGAATAAAATATATTCTTTTAATTACTTTGCAAAATTTATAGGTTTTCTTCTATTATATGTATGTATAATTTTATATATATATATATATATATATATATATATATATATATATATATATATATATATATATATATATATATATATAGCACTTCCTTATTTCATACATATCCGGAAAGGTATCTATTCCCCTCAGAGCAAAATTTGTTTCACCTATTATATTACCTTTTTCATCATGGTTCGGGAAATTATATTCCTTTCATGAAATTTCAGTAAAATTTGAAATTTGAAATGTTTTCCATATCATGATCTTTGTTTCCAGATGAAACCTTTTCGGTCAACCTTACTTCCAATCGAGCAGGATGCTTTGGGTATAATTCCTGCACATCTAGTTTCAACTCTTGAAAACTGGAAAGACAAATGCTCGACTGATCCTAGTATCAAAATGCCAAAGATTTTTTACGTAAACCCCACTGCAGCGAATCCTACTGGAACAACAATTCCTGTTGATAGAAAGAAGGAGATTTATAAAATCTGCTGCGATTATAATATACTTATCCTAGAAGATGACGCTTATTACTTCATGGACTTCCAGGATTCTAAACCTGTATCTTTCTTGTCACTTGACGTAGAAGGACGAGTGCTCCGATTTGATTCATTGTCCAAAGTATTAGCTTCGGGACTTAGAATGGGATGGGTAACGGGACCAAAACAACTAATACACAATATTGAACTTCATATCCAGAGTGCATATCTTCATCCAAGTTCTTTATCTCAGGTAATTTAATGATTTTTGTACCTATACTCTCACTAATTGAAAACCAAATCTTTCATCGATTCAAAAACTCATCAATTATAAAATTTGAAAGAACGCTCATTTCAGATGGAATAGAGTTTGTCTTCTGAAATTATCTTATTACATATTAGTATTCTTGATGTAATTTAAATGCAATGCCAATTTTAACTAATAACAATATCTTTGTATTTTTTTGCAGTCCATAACGAACAACATCTTTAGATTATGGGGGTTTGAGAAGATGATCGAGCATTTTGCTTCTGTATCAAACTTCTATAGAATCCGCCGTGATCTTACAATATCTGCAATGGAACGTCATCTCAAGGGTCTTTGCGATTGGTCGATTCCGTCTGGTGGAATGTTTGTATGGATCAAAGTAAGGAACGTACCTGATGTATATGAGATGTTGATGACCAGAGGTCTGAAAAAGCACGTTTGTTTTGCACCTGGTCAAGCTTTTATGACAGATCCAGCTGTTGCATGCAACTATATAAGGGCAGCTTATAGCAGAGCATCTCCCAAACAGATAGATAAGGCTATGAGGTTGCTAGCAGAGTTAATAAGGGAAGAGCAGCAGTTGTTACGGAGGAAATTAGATAATTTTATTTAGTACGGGAGTCATCGGTTCAGATGAATATTCAGCCTTGAAGAGGCAACGCGTGGCTATAACAGCCCTTTGCTGTTAATTGAGTTTGAAAGAAGATAGCTCAGTGGCATACAATGCTATTTGAAATTACTGAAGACGAGCTTTTCTTCATTCTCGGAAAATCATCCGTTGAGCAGTATTGCTAGCTGATTAGTATCGCCTGAATTATATTCAGTTTAATATTTCATTATTTTATAATACATCTTGTGTAAATAAGACTTCATTATATCATACTAAGCTGTTTAGAGAAGATTCACATGAAAAGTGATGATTTAAATTTAATTTATAAACTATGTATAGTAATAAATATATCTTGAATTGAAAATCGAATCGAATTATTTCACAACTCTTTCATATTCTTCAATTCTACCATAGGTACGTTATCGTTTCAATTCATGTTTTGTTTCTTATATTGTAAATCATTTTACGAGTGATTCCAAGCAGTTTTATTTATATATTTTATATAATTTCATGGAGCATTTTCATAAACTTTATTTTTTTTTACAGCAGTTTGTTCTTAATCTATGATACTATTCTATGATTAGTCATTAAAACTCAGTATTTTCTGAATGCAATAATTCTAATTTATTGCGTGAAAAGTTTTCTATGAATATATGAGAAGAACAGAAACTTCGAACTATTAGTGATATATCTTTCATTCAATTTTCTTCTGATGAAAAATACTTAGTCGTACATTTAGCTTACATCACCAAACGTAAATATTCACAAAATCTCCTCGTCCACTCCTTGTGAAATTCCAATATCATACAAACTAAATCGGATAAGAAAACGTATTTAGAAATATGTATTTTCCAGAATTACTAAATATTTCTCACTCTCAACAAGCTACTCACACCTATCTAGAAATTAATTCACGAGATATCATTAAGTTTATCTATTATTATATATGGGTTCCGAATACTCAATTTCAAATATATTTCGCAAGGAAAATTACTGATAGTCTTCATTGTAACTACTTGACAGGATTTGGTTCAGTATTCGTTTTTATAATTAAATACTACCAAGGGTACAGATTTACCTTCCTCAGTATTACGAATATATGCTTCTCGAAAGCAACATCGAAAACTTTTCATAAATTCTTCCTGAAACGTCCATTTCCATGAACTAGAAATTATTATAATAACGATATAATAGCTACTTCGTAATGAGTATTGGATGGTTACCAAAGAAAAGGTGATAAGTTATTCTTGATAACATTTAAAGTTTCGTCTGGATGCATGAGCGGAAAATGTTCAAATTGTTAGTAACATATATGGAAATTAATTATGAATAACACATTTTCAATTACACCTCTTTTGTGATGTAGGTGACATGTAGGTGACAAAAAACTGTTTTTAGGGAATGTTTGCAATGAAGCTGGAGGTTCTATTATGTTCGAAATGAAATTTATACGTGTTGTCCCATACATATATTCTTGTTCCAAAACAAGCGAAATAATTTGTCAATATGACATGAATTGGCACATTAGATTAAATTATCCTGATATATCTGTGTATCATATATTCAGAGAATTAATTATTCGAACTTTGTCAATTTGTTTTATTGTCAATGGCTATTCGTGTTTCCTCTTTATTGGCATAAGTTTCAATGAATCACCTGGGTACGAATTTTGCCATTGAAAAGTATCCATGAAACATTTGTTGCGTTATGTGAAAGGTTGTTCCACATAAACCGAATTTTGAAGTTAATACTAATTGACCATTTAACTTTAAAGACATTTCAATTCAACAAAAAGATTATTCTAATATAGTCTTCAACGAAAATCCACCTAAACTGATCAAGATATATGTACAGATTAGGTACAAATATTATGAGACATGCCGTTAATGAAAAGAATTATCATAAAATATTCAATATGTTACTTCAGAAAAGAATGACAGTTATTAGGATATTAGGTATTTTACGAATGTGTTGAATAAGCCGATTAGGCCATAAAACCTACTTCCATATATTAGCCCTCGGAACCGGTTTTAAACTGTAGGTGAGTTAAAATAATATTTGGCCTCTACGTTCGATTGAATTTAAAATTTTTATAACGATATTTATAAAGAAAAGTGTTCATTAAATATCGCTTCCTATATCAAAATGAAAATTCGTGATTTAAATGTTTCTATATTTTTAAGCAATAGCGTTTAAAGAACCGACTGTACTATTTCATTTCAAGCTTAATGGGTATAATTTAAGTTCCGATAAAGATAATTTAGAAATGAAATTTAAACGTTTTAGACTTTCCACTATTTTCCACTAAAATTTTTCGGCTATGGGCGTTCTCTGTTATTTATTACGTGCTATTCAGTCCAATATTAACATTCAAATCTTTTATTATTGGATGGTAAGGGAAACCACAGAAACCTTTGACCACGTAATGGTCGAAATAGGTTTAAATTATTTTGATTTTGAAAGGTCAAAGAATAGGGTACTATTTATCTTTTTTTCAAAATTTTTTTATTACGGGTGTGGCCGTCTTCAGTTATTAATTACGTGCTATTTAGTCCAATATCAACAGTCAGGTCTGTTGATATTAGGTGGGAAGGGAACCAGAGAAACCTTTACCCACGTAATGTACAAAATAAGTTCAAAATATTTGATTGTTGGATTTGTCTTTAAAAAGACATTACTTGTAATTTTGGAGATCGCATGTTCTAAACTATAATTTCTTTTCAGAAAAATTGAAGATTCTAGATGTTTAGATTTTGTCTAAGAAGATAAGTTTTTATGGTTGGAGTTTGTTGAATTATTTTGTTTTGATTTATGTTGTTTCTTAGAAAAATTAAAGAATTAAATTTGCGTATACTGAACTTAAATGTTTTATATCTGTTTTATCATTTACGATTTTATTTGAATTTTTTTGAATATTCTTTCTCTATTTCTAAAATTTTTGTGCTATTAAAGTTGAAAGTATGATTCTCATTGTTTTTATGTTTGATTAGTGCTGTGGTATATTTGTGTGCTTTTAATCTTTCTTTAACATTTTGAAAAGTTTGTCCTATATATGATTTATTACAATTATTACAGGGTATGCTATAAACAACATGAGATTTTTGCAGAACAGGTGTTTTACCTTTCAATTTAAAATATATTTGTTTTATTTAATTTTGTGCAGTGCGGGCTACTTTAATATTGTGTGGATTTAAAATATGTGATATTTTATTACTTAAAAGAGGAATATATGGAAGAGGAATATAGTTTTTGTTGATATTTTCTTTGTCTGACGTTTCAAATGTATTGTAAAGTTTATGAATTCTATTTTTAGTGATTTTCTGTATAAGTTTTATTGGGTAATCGTTTTTTATAAGTAGCTCATGGACATCTTGTAATGTTTCATGTCTGTGTGTAGGTGAAGTAAGTTTAAGTGCTTTTTCTATATATCCGATAATTAAACTCTTCTTTTGTGACAAATGTTGCGTACTGTTGTAGTTCAATGTCCTTTGTGAAAAAATTTCTTTTCTATGCCATTTTGCGATAATTTCATGTTTTTGTGTATGAGAGTAATATCAAGAAAATTTAATGTATTGTTTGTTTCTTTTTCTAGAGTAAATTGCAATTTTCTATTAAAATCGTTGAATTTTTTGAGAATATCATCAATAAAATCTTCTGATGTTATTATAAGGCAATCATCAACATACCCTTTGAAAGTTATAATTCGTTCATTCGAATGATTTATTATATTTTCTTCTAAATAATCTAAAACAAATTGAGCTATAGCACGGGAAATAGTACTTCCCATTGCTACACAATGAATTTGTTGTTAGAAGTCATTTTCATATTGAAAATAGTTTGAACGAAGTGCAAATTGAATTGTTTCTATAAAATCGGTTTTAGGGATATTTGTATAATTTTTGATAATATTCCATTTATCATTGAAATATAATGAGAATTTGGAATATTGGTATAAAGAGAAACTACATCTAATGAAAAAAATTTGTAATTGTTAGGTAGTTTTAAAGTTTTAAGATGGTCTACTAGATCAAGAGAATTTTTGATATAATAAGGATTTTGATTTACTATATTTTTTAATATTGAAGAAAGAAATTTAGAAAGATTATATAGAGGTGATTGAATATGAGAGAAAATAGGTCTTAATGGTATGTTTTCTTTATGTATTTTAGGAAGACCATAAAATTTAGGTGAAAGGCTGTTGTGTCGAATTAATAAAAAATTATATATATATATATACCTATATATATATCTATATATATATCTCTATATATATATATATATATTAAAATATATATATATATATACCTATATATATATATATATATATATATATATATATATATATATATATATATATATATATATATATATATATATATATATATAGGTATATAGGTATAGGTGTCATTTGCTACCTTTCCATTTGTGGATCCTGGGTCCTATAAGACGCAAAGTTAAAGTGATATAATTTTAAAAAGTTTCTTTTTCAAATTACCCTAAATGCCGCATTCAAACCATCATAAATTTTTTATTGATGCCTGTAAAAGCACCATTTTTCAACTGAATATTCTGCAATGTGTCCTTTTTTTCAAATAACTAGGTAATATTTTTCGTTACAACTGAAAGTATCGAATGCGCATTCGAGAATTTTTATTCCACAAAATGAGTAATTTTGTGATAATGAGTCAACTTCAAAATTCAAAGTTAAAAAAATAACAACTACTGAGAGCTTCACTCTCTTTTAAAAACTTTTCTACTTAATGAACTTTTCAACAGTATATATATACATATATACATATATAATATATATATATATATATAATATATATATATATATATATATATATATATATATATATATATATCTAAAAATTTGCAAATACCAATATGATATTCCTCAGGAACTATTTCAACAATAGAACAATTATCAAGTATAATATGTATATGCAATACAAACAAGTTCATAAAATTATTCTTTCAATTAGTTTATTAGTCTTAGTCATGCATGTGGTGATTTTTTTCAATAAGAATCAATTCATTATTAAGAGAATATAAATTTTCTAGAAGACTTGAATGGAGCACAATTAAATTGTTAATTTATTGTCTATTGAAAATTTTTGTTTGAGCCACTATAGACGTATTTGTTTGAATTTTAAAGCAATTTTTGGACTATGCCCATGAGGTTCTAACGTTCTGCGAATATTTAATAATTCAAAGCGGAGGTTATAATAAAATCTGAAATATTTCCTAACATTGATTCACTTAATGAATGAATTCCGAATTTAACAAAACCAAAAATTATAGAACAAGCATTCATCTTCAAAAAGTGGAAGTTATTTCAATCAGATAAACTTAGAAAGGGTCTCCTGAATGTTCAAAACATTATCATTATAATATATACCGAACGGTCGTTCGGTTCATTACAGTATGGCTGAAACGTAACAGAACTGTTCAAGAATTTGCACTACGATCCCGGAAATTCGTAGTTCTTATCTGCATAATGCAAAACTGAAGCCAAATTCTTGATTACTCCATAATTTGATTCTAAAAGTTTTATGTGATTGTTAATAATGAAAGGACCTGTTTAAAGAGAACATTGTACTCAGAACAAACATATTTTAAAGAACACTTAGGTTCAACTTGTTTTCCTCATTATCTGACATTAAAACGGAATAATTAAGATAGTATTGTGAAAGTTTGTTTATAGTTAAGAGAATAAACGGTTTTATTGTAACAGCAACACGCTTTCTATCAATAAAATTGTTTTCGCAATTAATTTGTTTAAATTATTGAAGTGAATGCTTCGATAATGAAATAGAAGAGGCACAATCAGTTTGAAGGTTGTAGAATTTAAAATTTCAAGGTTATTGAGAATCTGAGCCAGCAATATTTTCTGTTTGCCTGACTGCCAGTGAAGTTATCACAATGTATCTCAGATTTGAAGGAAAATCCAATATCTAAATGTATCTTATTTGAATTTCATATTCTGAATATGTTTAAAAAACTCTATAATAAAATATTCATGAAAGCTTGGTACTTCGAATATCTTCTTCATATAGTTAAAGTTGGAAATATTCCAATATATGTACATTTATACAATGTACACACATATAGATATATATATATATAAATATATAAATTTATATATACCTATATATATATATATAGATATATATATATATATATATATATATATATATATATATAGATATATATATATATATATATATATATATATATATATCTTCCTTGAATTTAGTTACCAAACATTTTATAGCAGAAAAAAACTTATTTTGTTGTATATTTTCAGGTTACTATTCTACCAGCAAAACTAGTACTTTAAAATATACGTTTCGAAGTTTATGGCCTCTTTCCTCAGTATTTAATTCATTTAAAATATTACAATACTCATTCTAGAAACACGATGTTTACGTCCAATTTGAAATATTAAATTCAAAATGGACGTAAACATTGTGTTTTAAGAATTAGTGCATTGTAAAATTTTATATCAATTAAATGCTTGATTAGTTTACTGCATTAAAAATTATGTGGATGTTCTGCTGAAAATTTTCAATTCGCTTCAAATTTATCACCGAATATTACTTCTTGTTAAATTTATGATTTCTTCAATTTCCTTTGTATGTTTCCATAATTCAGACCGTAGAAAATTGAAAAGCTTGTAAATAGCGGTAGGTTTTATACTTTTGTTCGTATTTTATCGTTGAAGTGTTCCGTATCATTGACTGCTATTACCACCTTATTTCATGTGTTTCTATTTTGTGCTCGCCTAGCTCTATTACTTTATGGTTATTCGATTAAGATAATTTTTCAAATTTGTTACTGATAAAATAATCTACAAATCTATATTTCCTGGTTAATCTTGAGTCAGGGACAATATTTTGCTTGTAAAACTGTGCTGTATTACTCAATTTTCTTGGTTTTTCCTTTTCATATGTTTTTTGTTATTGCAGCTATATATTTTCTCTTTTAATATTTGGAAGTATTGATATTTATTCTGTTGGTCCGTTATATTATTGTTTGGAACTGTATTTGTTTGGAATTATTTGATATAGTGGACTATATTTAATTTTCTTCATTTATTTTTTAGATACCACAAACGCTATTTTCATACAGTTTAATGCGATATATCTCAACAACAACATCGAAAAACCACTCAGAGAGACCAAATTCCTACACCAACTGCGCATATGCGTTGGATAAACTGATATATTCATGATAAATGAATGAGGAGCTCGTACAGTATTTCCTTTTCAGAAGGGTTTCAGAAATTAAATTCGTTGTTAATCGTCTTCAGAATATTTGACACTATTTTTTCATTGATTCAATAAATACTCGCAAACCCTTGAATGTCGAAAACTTTTTCATTCAAATACAAACTTTTGAATTTGTTACTATCACAAATCATCTCTATAGTTAGTTTAGTTTAAAGAGGGTGACAACATGCGAATAACCCAATTTCACGTGACTTGACTGTTATACAGGGGCGGATTCAAGGGGGGGGGTACTGGGGGTAATTACCACCCCCCCCAGAAGAGAATTTGCAATACTAAATCTTCGAATGAAATTGAAAATATAAAATATATCAAACATTGTACGAAAACTAATGAAAAAGGTTTTTTCATATTATTTGATATTCCAGGTAGCATATAAAAGAAATAAATAAACAAACGAAATTTATCAGAATAGATAGATCCTAGATAGATCATACCTAGATCAGTTGCATAAGTAAATTCAAGTAAATTGGTGTTTACGCGCGATGCCTCGGCTTCACTCATTCAAAAGCAGGGGTGCGGGTTGCTGCATCGTTTGGTCCAAATTCTTCAATAAAAATTATGAAAATTATACAAATTCAGAACTTTTGTTATACATACTCACGATTATGGAAAGAATTCCGCCGATGACGATTTCTTATCTGCAGAAATGAAATCCAGTGAATTTAGATTAACATCCCTCGAGTTCTATGTTTGATGTGAATTCCCTACATCTGGTAAAACCTGAAGTGACGTACGTAGGTTATATCTAGGGTTGCCATCACCTAAATTGCCGATGCAGGACAAAAATTTTAAAAACCCCGGACATTTCTGTGAAAGTTTTGTTTTTCCCCTGATACACCGTAAAAAAATTTTTTTTTGAATAAAATAACACATCGTTTATATTTAAATTTTTTCATTCATTTAAACTCTAAACCGCTTGTTTGCCATATAAACAGAACAAAAAAAATAATTTTTGGTAGATCGAAAATCAAATAGACTAGATTCTACATTGTAACAGTAAATTATAGGCTAGGTCATCTAGTTCGCTTAGATAGGTTAGGTACCCAGAAGTCTAAATTATTTATTAACTATAAATCAAAAGTAAGTAACAAGTTTTGATTTTAACGAGATCAAGTTCTTTTTACTAATTCAACTTAACTTGGAATTTATCAGACTTGCCGATTTTGCCCAAAATGTCTTTATTTTTCATCATCAATTTGTAAAAGTCGGAGCTACTCAAGTCTTTAAAATTAGACTCTATTTTGATCAGAGAAGAATACGTATGTGTATTTAGCAAGTTTCTCTCCTTCCTCCATTACTGCGACCCTAGCATTGTGAGCTGGTATAAGAAAATAATACTATGCAATTTTGAGCAGTTTAGAATATAGATGTTTCGAAAAAATTCGGCCACAACTGGTTTGCATTTAATAGCTCATTTCCGTCACTGACACTCAAGCTTCACACAACCGGACAAAAAATTTGTCCGGGTTTTACCCGGACATATTTTGGAAGCCCCGTCCGGACGACCCCCGGACGCCCCCTAAACTAGGACAAATCCGGGGAAACCCGGACGGATGGCAACCCTAGTTATATCTGATATGATGCGCATTTCTTCCAGTTCATAGTTGAGACTTGAAACTTGAAATTGCTGATATCTGAGAGATTATTAAGTGAAGAAACATTTTATAAATTATAGTGAAGTAATATTGTTAATGAACAAAAACAAAACTTGAATTAACTATGTTTATCATCACAAAAATAGTTCGAAAAATATAACACTGCGATTGCAGATGTAAGCGCAAATCTATAATTATGTATTCAGTTCTGCCCGATGATGGTCTAGTGACCGAAATTGCAATCGCAGTGTTATATTTTTCGAAGTATTTTGCTGATGATAAACATAGTAAATTCAAGTTTTGTTTTTGTTCATCTTGTTAAATTATCACCTAGTAACGACGGATTCCATCAAATATTTGATATTGTTAAGTTTACAGGTGAGTTTAATAGTAAGAGTCAATAACCAACTAACATCCAATTCATATACTCTTTTCACCTGATGTTATCTTTTTCACCTTTCTGATATTTTTCCTTAAAATTTTGAATAGCCCTTTTCTAGGGTTTTCATATTTTTTTTCTTGAGTTATACATATATATATTATTTCTTAACTTTTATGTATATTTTATATCTTCACATTTTATGATGAAAATTGTATGTACATATCCTCGCAATTATTTTATATTTTTTTGATGTAGAATAAAATTGTTGAATTATGGATGAGCTAAAATCAATTAACACCCCTTCTTTCCTCGCTTTCGCTTAAGCTTATAAATAGTTCAGGTCAACTCCCTAAAACTTGCCACTACCCCCCCCAAACTCAATCTCTGGATACGCCCCTGCTGTTATATATATGATAAATATATATGATATATGATAAATATATATAAATATATATAATATATTATATATAGGTATATATATATATAAACTCCCTATTTGGAGTACGATAACCCGTGCCGATATCGAATCATGTTCATACATGCTGCGCGACAGTAGCGGAGCGTATTCACGGCATTTGTCATTTGTTCTCATTTATTCTCGCGATTAACACGTATTGTTTTACATTTAAAAGATGGCAGTAGAATTAAGAAGCAATAAAAAATGTGTTTTCTTAGTTGGTGACGTAAATTATCAAATAACAGGCGCAAAGCTACCGTCTAATCGTCAAGTTCTTGCAGTACTTTTCTTTAACATTCGCGAAGTTAAATTGACTGAGTGAAAGAGCTAATCTCGTCATTCGGGAGTGTTTATATTTGTAACTATTTATAACTGTGTGAAAAAACTTGTGGATCTTCACCATGATTGGAGGGAGTTGCAAAAAAATTCTAAAAAAATACAAGATATTTACAAGCGCCGTGAGGAAGACCTTAAGATTAATTTAGATAATTTATTATATATATCACACGCTGATGATTTGCAACGGATGAAAATTGAAGAAAATAAAATATTTTCACAAAAACGTCGAAAAGTTAGCCGAAAAAAAGGAAAGGGTAAGACAAAGGAAATTAAATGAAGAGAAAAAAAGATGTGATAAAATGTGTTTCGGAGGTTTATCGTCATCTGTTACTATGCAAGTTTATATTCAAACGCAAGGACATCACGATCAACTTATCAGTTCTGAGGAACCCTTGTCATCCACCTCTCAAATGGTAAGTTCTGAAATTACTACAAAAAGAGGAAGGAAAGACTTTATCACACCTAAGTTAGTTGCAGTTTCAGATAGATGTCAACTTAGCATAATGGATTCTGCCTATATACTCCAGGCTGTAGTAGAAGTTCAAGATGTTAGCTGTGATGACTTTCCGATGAACAAATCGTCTATTCAACGTATTCGCTCACAGAGTCGAAAAGATAGAGAGAAAGTGAGAAAAAAATTAAAATTAGACCTGGAGCGATGGATCAAGCAAAGTGGATGGCTTGAGCTATTAGCTCTTTAAGGATATGTTTGTTGCAATCCCAGTTCAAAATTACTGCCAAGGATAAGCGAGCACTTCAAGGCATCTGTTTATTCATTGCGGTTTTATATGTTAAACCATGACTTGGATGTAGTCTGGCGGTGAAGGCACCAAATCAAGTTTTTGGCTTTTTGAAGAGGCTTGAGAAACTGACAAATTGATCTCCGAAGCAGCCCTGAGCAAGTGTAGTCAACATATTTGGTATTTGTCAGAAGAAATTGCCGTTTTATTACTCTCTGATGAAAAAGTTAATGAACAAACCAAAACAAACATTGCAGTGAATTTCCAAAGAGATAGTTTGTAGGATTCTGGGAAGAGATACATTCCATCTGAAAAAGATATGTCTGATTATTTGTATAATAAGTAGGAATGCAATAAATAGTACTATTTTGTATACTATTTTCAATAAATTGTTGCAGGAAAATCATTAAATGATTTTGTGCCTGTCAAGACTCAAGAGCACAACTTTATTTTCTCGATTAAAAATTGATAAGAATTTCCTTCAGAGACCCGTTTCTACATACGATGAAGATGTTGCCTATTTGGAGACGAAAAAGAAAGTGCTTTCTTTAAGGGCAGTTAATAATACTGCTGAAAGAGCTGTAAAACTTATGCAAGATTTTCAAGGTTTGATCACTGCAAAGCAAAAAAAATTTTTGCTACGCTGTGTTCAGGAGCATAGAAATCTGTATCCAGACTGTAAAAAGAGACCCTCAAAAGAAAATATCCTGCCTGATGTGTAATTTTATCTTCTTTCAATAAATATTTCATAAAAATTTCAATATTTCAATTGATTTAACTATATAACGGAAAGGGTTGAAAACAGCATTTCTCAAAATCTTCAGAGTTCGGTCGGCACGGGTTAACGTTGACGTAGGAAGATGAAATTTTGTATTTGAGTAAGTCTGAGTAGTTTGAAAAGAAATAGGAGGTATGCATTTCGATATCTCAAAAAAAAATTTTTCACCCATATAAGGGACACCCTAGTATATATATATATATATATATATATATATATATATATATATATATATATATATATATATATATAGATATATATATATATATATATATATATATATATATATATATATATATATATATATATATTATATGTGAGATAATTTTAGAAATCTTTTTTGGGGATGTGGCTTGGATAAAGTAGATGTCACTTTTTTTTTTCTATATAATCATTTAATTTCTTTCCAACGTTTCGGCTTCGTGGAGCCTTTTTCAAGGACTACAATGGAGAGAAAGAAAAATTATTGTCACCAAAAAAGATTTCTAAAATTATCACACATATATTCTGGCTTAAGAATAAATATTTTAATATATATATATATATATATATATATATATATATATATATATATATATATATATATATATATATATATATATATATATATATATATATATATATATATATATATATATATATATATATATATATATATATATATATATGTATATATATATATATTTATATATATATATATATATATATATATATATATATATATATATATATATATATATATATATATATATATTTATTTATTTATTTGAATTGTTGTTTCCTGTGAACTATTTTTATCTTTTTGATAATTATTAGCAATAACAGGCTTGGTGAATCTCAAAAAACTCGATTTCATTAAAATGTTGACGTTTCGCAACGACATTCGTGGCTATTTCAAAACTTTTTTCGGAAAAGCCACGAATGTCGTGGCGAAAAGTCAACATTTTAATAATATCGAGTTTTTTGAGATTTACCAAGCCTATTATTGCTAAAAATTATCAAAAAGTTATATATATATATATATATAATATATATATATATATATATATATATATATATATATATATATATATATATATATATATATATATATATATATATATATATATATATATATATATATATATATATATATATATTTATATATATATATATATATTTATATATATATATATATATATATATATATATATATATATATATTTATATATATATATATATAATGAATTGATTGGACCGATACATGATGCAAATTGATAAACATATTAAAATAGTGGTTCATAAAAACAATTTACACATTTATTAATAATAAATGTGTCACGCACGTTTCGGTGAAACTCCTTCAGATGCTAAATGCAAAGTAAATATATTTTTCAGTTATATGGAATAATAGATGACAAATTGTGTGAAAGAGGGCATCAATTAATTACGTGAGATGTTTAGATGGGTGAGCAGGTCGAGCGAAATCTCACTCAACCTCACGTAGGGGAGGGGGTGGTCTCGAAACAGTAAAACATTTCGAGAAAACTGGGTTACTTAAGTAAAAAATGTTTCTCCACTAAAATATGGCTAAATTATATAATAATAATCATCGCGGTTTAATTATGCACTGATGATAGAAGAATTTATTAACTATAAATAATTCATTCGTTTGGAAACAATTTATTCATGTATTCAATATGAACAAGTATTTTTCAAACATTATTCGTTAATTATTAATAAAAATATGCTTTGATGTGACGATTATTCATAAAAAAATAATGGCATATCCTTTTATAATAAACATAAGACGCAATAATGATTTTCACTAAAAAACAATTCTCTATGGCTTATTACAACCATTGTTTTATTATTAACTTTATTTTCTCCACATTTGTATGAAATATTACTGATTTACTTGAACTAATAGAATTTTTTATTGAGATTTTGGCGGAATTAAAAGTGTTAAAGTAGTAGTCGTTACTCTTGAGATCATAGATGAGTCTCCGTGGATTGAATTTGAGTGAATATTCTTTAACAAATTTCAGTAGTTCCTATTTAAGTATTTTATTATTGAATCTCATTGTGATTCGATGCTACGTAATTGAAAATCTCAAATACTAGTCTTGAATAGAAAAAATTATAGGAAAATTGTTATTTTATATAAATCTAATGGAATCGAGCACAGTTTAACTCATTTACATAACAAATACGTATTTTGAAAAATCTCACGTGAGATTCTAGTAGGGGGGAGGGGTTCGAGCAAAAGGGGGATGGGGGTAGAGAAAATTCGCAAACATTCTCTCACGTAATAAATGGATGCCTTCAAAAGGGTAAATGAAAGGATAGTTGCTGAAAATTGCAAAAATAGGAAAAACCCATTTAAACTGCTCGGGTATTTCCGTAATTTTGAAAAGATTCAGCTTGTAGTATGATCAATTTTTCTATTCAGTAGGAGTCCTGAATGTATATATTTATGTATAATGATTCTAAAAAATTAAGTTCAATTCCCTTACTTTATCAGCATATAATATTTTGAAGTAAAAAAATTTATGTGTAATTTTTTTTAATTTCTAAGAGCTTCTAGAAGCTTCTAAAAGTTCTACCTATGTAAAAATTCATAACGATCACCACAATTAATTTTATAACTTTTTTCAACTCCTGATTTATTTTTTTTGTGAACTATGATTTACTGAGTTTTTTCCGGTTCGGTAAGCAATGTTGATGATGTGCTTAGATAAAACTGATTTGAGATTTTACTTGAATTTCCGATGTAGGTAAGTGAGACTGATATATTTGATATTATCTCTGGTAAGGGGGTACACCTGGCTAAACGCATGTTTTAAAAACTTTTTATCTATCATCTTGTCTATTATTATCGGGTTACAATTATTATTTACATTTCAAAATAATGGTTAAAAATAACAATTTACACATTTCTTATAAAAATAAAAAAAATAACGCATGACGCACGTTTCGGTGGAACTTCACCTTCTTCATATGCTAATGGCAAACTAACTATGATTCTCTATTATATCGAAAACAAGAAATGACAAATTATGTAGAAGGGGTAAATAGAAAGATGGTTACAAATAATTATTAGAATAGGAAAAATAAATTCTGAACTGCTAGTCAGGTAGTTCGGTAATTTTGCAAAGATTAAGAAGGGGGCTTGAAGTATGATCGATTTGGCTATTCAATAGGAGACCGCAATGCTTGTATATATTTGTCTGTAATGATTCTAAAAAATTAAGTTTAATTCCCTTACTTTCAGTATTTAATATTTTAAAATCGAAATTGAATATGTGATTTTCTTGGATTAAATGGTTTGCATAATGTGAATCCGACTTCTGATTAACAAAGCTACGTTTGTGTTCTGAAATTCTAGTTTGAAAACTTCTGAAAGTTCTACCAATGTAAAACTTATCACAATCGCCACAATTAATTTTATAAACTCCTGATTTATTATCTTTATGAACTTTGGATTTATTATTTTTTATATGATTTCCTAAATTATTACCGGCACGATAAGCAATGTTAATGTTGTGCTTAGATAAGAGAGATTTAAGTTTTTTACTTGAATTTCCGATGAAAGTGAGGCTGTAATATTTTATATTATTTTTAGTAAGGGGGTACACCTGGTTAATCGCATTTTTGAACAACTTTTCATCTATCATATTGTCTATTATTATGGGATCATAATTATTATTTACGGCATTTTGCTCAATTATATTTTTCTCGATGTTAAAATTGGCGTTTGAAAGTGGAATATTTATTAAACGATGTACCATACTATTGAAAGCTGCCATTTTGTGTTGGAATGGATGTAGGGAAGTACTATGTATGACGCTATCAGTGTGCGATGGTTTGCAACAAATTGAAAAATTATGTTTGTTATCTACTTTTGTTATTTTCAAATCCAAATAGTTAATTGAGTTATCTTTTTCCATCTCTAAAGTGAATTTCATATTATCGTGTTAAGTGTGAATGAATATTTGAAAGCTGTCTAGTTTTCTAAGAGTACCAGTGAAACAACAAATAACATCATCCACATATCTAAACCAATGAACGAATTGTCGACTAACGGGATGATTATGAATTAAATGTTCCAAATTATCCATGAATACTTCAGCCAACAAAGGGCTCAGGGTTTTTTTCAATCCAAGAAAATCACACATTCAATTTCGATTTTAAAATATTAAATACTGAAAGTAAGGAAATTAAACTTAATTTCTTAGAATCATTACAGATCAATGAATACAAGCATTCCGGTCTCCTATTGAATAGCCAAATCGATCATACTTCAAGCCCCCTTCTTAATCTTTTCAAAATTACCGAACTACCTGACAGCAGTTCAGAATTGGGTTTTCCTATTCTGATAATTATTTGTAACCATCTTTCTATTTACCCCTTCTACACAATTTGTCATTTCTTGTTTTCGATATAACAGAGAATCATAGTTAGTTTGCCATTAGCATCTGAAGAGGGTGAAGTTCCACCGAATAGTGATGCCGCCGAGACGAGAGATTCTCGTCTCTCGTCTCGTCTCGACGAGACGAGAGAGATATTTTCTCTCGAAAAAAATTTCGAGACGATACGAGAGAAAGCTCCTCTCTCGTCGAGAATTTCTCGTTTCTCTCGATCTCTCGAGCAAACATTTTTTACAATTTTATGAAAGAAACAGTTAAGCCGTTATTTATGTCATGTTTCCTATAGTTTTTATCAAAGTATGCAAAAATCGTGATAAATATTTAGATAGGTACCTATATCTCTCGTAATATCCTTTGAAAATAAGCAGTGTAAATTGTACTCAGTTTTTACGTTATCCATTTTAAATTAATAGCGGGTAGTTATTAGTAGTATATAGTAATAATAGATACAGGGTGTGACTAAGTTTGCACTATTGCTATCTTCGATTGGCAAACTAACAGCCGTATTCACCATCAGCTGCTAACTTTTTATCAGGCAGCTAAATGCGTAATGACAAGTATGCTGACACAAGCTTTTTGTACAATTATACATGAATGTGTGTATGGTAAAATACAGCAGAAGTCTTTGGGAGATTTACCATACACACCTTCATTTATAATATTGTACAAAAAGCTTGAAAAAGCATACTTTTCAAGTAGACAGCTATATGTGTAGTCGCCTTTAAGCACTTAACAGAGTCTATTAAAAAGTTATCGGCAGATGGTGAATACGGCTGTGAAACTTATAGCTTTTTTCTGCTGACTGGTAAAACAGAAAAATAATTAAACATTGCATTTTTGAGTAAATAAAAAAAACATACCGTATATTATTATACATTTGGATTTTACGTAAATTTCAAGACATAAAGGTCTACATAACTTGTTTTGGTTAAATAGTTTTTGAGATATTCACCTCAGCTTAAAAAATTACACATTTGCATCTTTGACGACCCGAATAGTTTAAGGGTGAGTTCGGGTTGACGCTCGGAGAACTCGGAGCGCGCACTGTTTTCGCTTTTCTGTTATAATTGGAGCTCCAAAAACACTCTAGTGTGTTTGGTTTGGCACAGTTTAATAACTCCGATCGAACTTTAAATACTCCGAGGTCCAAAAATACCAGAAAAACGAAAATAGTGCGCTCTCCGAGTGCTCCGAGCCTCAGCCCGAACTCACCCTGAGACTGAGGAAAACTGTTTTGAGTTTCTCAGCTTTTGAATAACTTTTTAATAATATAAATTTTACGTCTGTTAAAAAATAAATAGAAAGGACATACCCGAGTTTCATCAAATTCCGCGGAAAACCAAAAGCCCATGTATTCCGTGCGGGGTCCTTTATTAAAAAAGTTTAGTGATAATTTTTCTAGGAATTTACATAAAAACAATGGTTCGTTCCATCA
The DNA here is from genome assembly GCA_030704885.1 of Cynegetis impunctata. NCBI lineage: Eukaryota > Metazoa > Arthropoda > Insecta > Coleoptera > Coccinellidae > Cynegetis > Cynegetis impunctata. The sequence goes on along the minus strand of JARQZK010002932.1, from coordinate 373,249 downwards.
TATTCATAAGAGACAAAATTATGTGGAACTACTAATATTATCTAAATTTTTATATGACGAATACACGAATGTATATTGGTATCTTTTTATGTCCGAATTTTAAATGTTATTTCATAAAAGTTATTCTAGCAGTCAGGGTCATAGCGAAAATATTTTTAGGGGGGGAGAAGATACCAATTCCCTACTTGCATTTTATGAAAATCCTATATTATTAAAATGCCACCTGGCCAAAAAAATAAGAATAAAAAGTTCCCTCGTTTCTTTTTTTACTAAATTTATTTACTATTTTCCAACTCAAGAGTGGTTGGAAGGGGGGAGGGAAGGGGCGCCCTTTCTTATTTATGATGTATGTTCTGTTTTACGTGAACCTAATGTACAAGGAGAATTCTTTAAAAAAACGTGTCGGAGTTAAATGAAGAAAAAGGGCTTTATTTACACACCCATAAAAAATGCAGGAATTTTAAATATTTATATTTATGCTGAATTTTTTCATCATGCATTGATTATATCGACTAATTTACTTACATTTAAAAATTTTTGATCGTTCAACTGTTTAACGTTAGAAGTTACATTTATCACCCGCATACAAAGAAGAAAAATGGCACTTTTTCTCCCTCCTCCGTTAGGGAAGAAAAGTCTCCCTTTTTTTTTTAACTCGAGGGACCTACAGTTTAACGCCAGTTCCGAACGGCCAATGGGCTTGTAAACTATGTACATCACCCAACAATTTTTAATCATATATAACCACTAAATTTCGGACATACACAACACCCAAGAGCGCGGTGGGACTCGAACCCACAATCCTCGGTTTACAAACGGTATAAGGCCGTTCACCTTACCGCTGGTCTACCGAGGCCTCAAAAGTCTCCCTTTACCTCAATACACATTTTTTGTTTTTATTATAAAATTTATTTTTCCTCCCTCTAGTGTCCAGGCATTAGATAATATGAGTTATTTATCACCTCCAATTAATTATTATAATTATGTATGTTTACCTGCTTTAGATGTTATAGTTTGCCAGGTTTTTCAAATATTGTTCTGAAGTACAAGGATAAATCGGAATAAAACTAAATTTTATCGTATAGAATTTTTTTTTATGTTGGAAAGGTAGAAAATTATATACATAGGGATTTAATATATTTTTTCATCTTCGAGACGAGACGAGACGAGAGAGAGGTTCTCTCGAGCAAGAGAAACAGACTCTCGTCGAGACGAGAGTCACATTTTCTCTCGTCTAACGAGACGAGACGAGAGAGTGCCTTTTCTCGTCTCGTCTCGTCGAGAGGCAACACTACCACCGAAACGTGCGTCATACGTTATTTCTTTTAATAAATGTGTAAATTGTTATTATTAACCATTGTTTTAATATATTTATTAATTTACACCAAGTATCGGCCCAATCAATCCAAAAAATTATTATTTACGGCAATTTGTTTAATTATAGTTTTCTAGATGTTGAAATTGATGCTTGAAAGAGGGATAGTTACTAAACAATGTATCTTCTATTGAAAGCTACCATTTTGTGTTGCAATGGATGAAGGGTACTATTTTTTCAAATCACATAAACCAGGCTATGCAATCAGACCATTAGTGTCATTCACTACAGCACCTTCAGTATCTTTGTCGCATTTTCTTATAGAAATAATTCAAAACTATTGCAAATTTCAGCCTGAATTCCCAATCAAAAACTCTTACGATTTAGTCAGTAAAATTGAAAATATTCATTTGCCACTTAAATCCAGATTGATGTCCCGGGATATAGTTCATCTTTTTTCAAGTATCCCCTAAGTAACCCAAGGTTTCTTCAACCCTGATAGAGAAGTTCATTGATAGCAATCTTGTCAATCCTTTTATAAAATCAGATATATTGTCCATTTTGGAATTGTCTTGAAGAGAATTATTTTATTTTCTGATCAGATTTATAGTAGCACTGAAGATTTAATTATGGGAAATCCTCTTAGCCCTTTGTTGGCTGGAGTATTCATGGATAATTTGAAAGTTTTGAAACATTTAATTCATAATCACCCTGTTAGTCGACAATTCATTTATTGGTTTAGATATGTGGATGATATTTACTGATATTCGTTTCAACTTATGATATTCTTCTATAAAGTTCGAATCTGCCAAATCATAAAGCTGGATTTATAGTTTGACGGACTGTAAACGTAGACGCACTGAATACGTAACAAACGGACTGTAAAAGATTTTACAATTTATAATTCGACGGAACGGAATTTTTGCGCATGGGTAGAGGTTGAGGTGATGAGTGACATTCAACATAACCTAAAAATTATAGTAATTGAAAAAAGCCTGAGTTGGTTTGAATTTGAATTATAATATTCTAATTATTCACCTATTGTGAATAATTAACAAAACAAGAATAAAAAAACAAAGAACTTTACTAAACTGAAGGCGGGACAAGTGACATCTGACTGTGAGGCTGACACTTTCTTTTGATTGGCCGGACGTAAAAAACGCACTGTAAAAAGATGAATGTGGTCAACTCTTCCCGTTCCAGTCCGTTTCACTTATGTTACGTCATGCGTTTACGTGACATCTGACAGTGAGGCTGACATCACACAGAATTCTTCCTTTTGATTGGCCGGACGTAAGAAACGCACTGTAAAAAGATGAATTTTGGTCAACTCTTCCGTTTTAGTCCGTTTCGCTTACGTTACGTCATGCGTTTACGTTCATTCATAAACAAGAGTACATAGATTCTATAGTTGATATTATTGCGTTGCGTCTACGCTTATAGTGCTTCAAATTATAAATCCCGCTTTGAGCTGGATTTACAGTTTGACGGACTGTAAACGTAGACGCACTGAATACGTAACAAACGGACTGTAAAACATTTTACAATTTATAATTTGACGGAATGGAATTTTTGCGCATGGATAGAGTAGGGTGATGAGTGACATTCAACATAACCTACAAATTATATCAATTGAAAATAGCCTGTGTTGGTTTGAATTTGAATTATAATATTCTAATTATTCACATATTGCGAATAATTAACAAGACAAGAATAAAAACAAAGAACTTCACTAAACTGAAGGCGGGTCAAGTGACATATCTGACTGTGAGGCTGACATCACACAGAATTTTTTCTTTCGATTGGCCGGACGTAAGAAACGCACTGTAAAAAGATGAATGTGGTCAACTCTTCCGTTCCAGTCCGTTTCACTCACGTTACGTCATGCGTTTACGTTCATTTATAAACAAGAGTACATATATTCTACAGTTGATATTATTGCGCTGCGTCTACGCTTGCAGTCCGTCTGATACATTATTAATATACATAATAAAATATCATAGAAGAAATATATTCTTGAAATCAGGAGTTTTGAGCAACCCTAGAGTAAAATCAATCTACCTTAAAATCATAACCTCATTGAATTATATGTATTGTATATAAAATGGTATTACAAATGAGTTATTTTTTCTCGTTTAGTTAAAATGATTATAATGAACAAAAACAAACCTTGAATTTACTACGTTTATTATCACAAAAATAATTTGAAAAATATAAAACTGCGATTGCAATTTCGGTCACTAGACCATCATCGCGCAGATTGAGTTAAGAACTGAATACATAATTACAGATTTGCGCTTACGGGTGAGGAAGAATTATTGCAGGTACCTAAATAGACAAGAGGAACATAGTTCAAGAAGGGCTAATTGGTACAATAAAATGTTCTTTAAAAAATCATTATTGTTTGAATAAACTAAATATAGGAGAATATATCAAGTCAATTTTCAATTCAGCAAGATATCATTTGCCTTATGATTGAGTTTAAACCCACCCGTTAGCGCAAATCTATAATTATGTATTCAGTTCTTAACTTAACCTGCCCGATGATGGTCTAGTGACCGAAATTGCAATCGCAGTTTTATACTTTTCCAATTATTTTTGTGATGATAAACGTAGTAAATTCAAGTTTTGTTTTTGTTCATCATGTTAAATAATCACGTAGTAACGACGGATTCCATCAACTATTTGAAAATGATTATGGTAATTAAGTACTAGGAAATTCACGGAGATAAATAAAACAAGGTCAAATTGAGCTGGTTGAGCAAATTGATCTTATTAAATTATTATTAAGGGCAAAAGCTTCAGAACATCGAAATGGCTTACCCTATTCTTAAATTAGGTGAAGATAAACTACGCAAAATAGCAGATAATGCACTTTATAGTTGTGATGAATACTGGAATTATTTGTTGTTTAACTGGTACTCTTGGGCAACTCGATTGCTTTCGAAAATTCATTAATTCTTTAGACCTTAATATAAAATTCACTTTAGATATGGACAAAGATAACTCAATTAACTATTTGGATTTGAAAATAACAAAAATGGATAACAAACATAATTTTTCGCAAACCACACTGAAATAAATTTCTGGTAAATTCAACAAAAAAATTGCAAATACAACAGAAAATTATGTTCCCACAGTGACTGCAGTGCGTCTGTTAGATCGACGATTCACTTTCTGCTAAATTGAGTTTGTTAAAGTAACAAGAATTTGTTGAAATTAAAAAACAGGTTATACTACTATTGCAATCACGAATTGTACAAGTTGCAATTTTAGATTGCAATTTCAACATTTCTAACTACACAATGTATCGTCTCATTCTGTTATTTTAACAAACTGAATAGTATTGGATGTACCACACATGCTTCTGTTACAACAGTATGGCCTGTTGGGAATAACACTTCGATGACAGTTTAGTCTGCTATTCCAGCAGATTGATATGATTAATTGAATTCGTATTCTGTTAATTCTGCAGAATGTCTCGCAAATGAAAATATATAAGTCTGTTGAATCTACCGAATTTCATGCTCTTCCTACAAAATGGTTTGTAAAATTCACAGCAGGTGCAGGACCGTTAATACAACGAGATACCTATATTTCATTTATAGTATTCTTATTGCTTCATACAAATTACTACATATATATATATATATATATATATATATATATATATATATATATATATATATATATATATATATATATATATATATATATATATATGCTTATGTAGTAATGTGAATAGAGCAATATGAAATGCAATGAAATAAATATATCTCGATGATAGTCATGACAAGAAATATGAACCAAAGCTAAAGAGCATCTAGCAGCTATAATGTACTTTATTCTACCAGGACAATAACATAGATATAACCCAACAAATAACACAGACATTCTTCTAGCAGTTGAAAAAATTTTGATGTTTGACTTAATTTGAAAATTAAAAACTGAGGAAATTAAACTATTTATTGTAGTAAAATTTTTCATTATAATAGGCCTTGCCTTAATAACTTTTATCAAGAATATTCCAAAGTTCTTCTTTGTTTGACTTCAAACTCACAACATCTTGAATCAAAAGCAGATATTTTTGACGGTCTCTCAACTGCTTCGTTAGGATTAAAATCGATGAAATAGTGCTGTTCGCCTTCAATCCTCAGATTAGATAAAAAGCTGTCTGACTCAGTAGACTCCTGGAAGAAAGAATTACATTGTGACACGACATTTTATTCTGAAAACTTTCAAAGTTTAAAACACATTTGCAAATAGTACTATACGAAAAATTATTATTCTCAGAAATTTTCAATATGAATAAGGTTTAATAAAGCTACAATTTTACACTTCACAGTCCTTATCTCGTTGAAGTAGAACTTTGAAACTTTCAGAACATATAGATAATTTCCTATGGAATACTAAAGAATTTTATAGAAATAAATTGACACATTCAAATAATGTTATTTGAAAATAAAAAAAAACATGAAATTGAAGAAAACTTTCTATAAAGTATGAATCTTAAAAAAATCTGCATTTGCATTGTGAACAATGGAAATAAGGAAAATAATTTGAGACCAAAATCACTTCCATGAGACCTTCTTAGTATTGCTTTCTCATGAAGGAATAATTCGTCAAATGTATTTTTTCATTTTTAATTAATTTTTTTTCATTCATGACAATAGTCACGTATAAGCGTAGATCAAATTTGAATAAGTATAATTATTGAAAGGGTGTTTCAATTGCTCTAATTCCTGTTACAATATTAATAATTCGATTGCAAAAATCAATCGAAGTGGCATACCTTCTCATAATTTGGCTCTAAAGATATAACTGGAGGAACTATTTGAAGGATTGATCTACAATTGTTTTGATTGGCAAGAATTATCGTCCGGTCCCCTGCTAATGGAATGTGGTCTTTTAAAACGTAGTTTTACATCATTACTAATACTTTTGAGGTGACTTCATTGTCTGCACGAAAAATACAACATCAGTAATTTTGGTCTTAATAACAAAATACACATTTGCTGGATAATATTCAGAATTTTAATTACAAGTTTATATCAGAACACTTACCTACCTCTGCAAATCTCGACATAGTTTGTCAAACCCCAAGCTTTGAGAAAATCTTCTGTATCTGTATCGACCATTGTTACGTGCTCACTTAGCACAAAACGAAGATGAATGTTTCAATAGAGCCTTCGAGTTATTAGTTAAAGTTGAGAAAAGACGGTACTGATATGCCCATGCGCTATAATAGCAGCGTGACCGTGAAAATAGCAGATTCGTTCTGTACAATTTACAGAATAGTTGTATTTGTAACACAATTCATAATTTGACTGAATATTCTGCACGCTGTACAATATGTTCTGTTAAATCTGCATGATTGTCTGCAATGTTTACCATAAAATCTTGAAAGAGTAGAATGAACTTCTAGGAAATCTGCAGCTCATCCTGCAAGTATTACAGATTCAAATCGTAATTAAAGTTAGTTACGTTAGCAGAACTAGTTCCATAAAATCTGCATTATTCAGTTATTTTAGCAGTCGAGATTCGTTATTTCAGCAGAATGATCTGTTGGATTTTAGCAAAATTTATCTGTTGAATATTCGAGCAGCTGAATTGCAGTATTCCCCCTAGAAAAATGAGACTTGAAGATTTGACAAACTGATTTGTTGCATATACTTAATACTTTCGCTGAAATCACAGCAGTTTCGCTAGTTCAGCAATTATACCTCCAGCAAATAGAACTGCTAAATATTTTTTTCCGTGCATCACATACTGATAACGTCATGCATAGTACTTCCCTACATCGATTCGAACACAAAATGGCAACTTTCAATAGTATGGTAGGTACATCGTTTAGTAAGTATCCCGCTTTCAAACATCAATTTTAACATCGAGAAGAATATAAAGAAACGAATATATGATTATAAATATAACTTCATAATTATAGACAACCTGAAAGATGAAATGTTTTTCAAAAAAGTTTAGCTAAGTGTACCCGCTTAACAATATAATATCAAATATAATAATAGTCTCACTTACATCGGAAATTCAAGTAAAAAACTTTTAAGCACAACATCAAAATTGCTAACCTTAACGAAAATAAGTTGATGAATTATATAAAAAATAATGAACCAAAAGTTCAAAAAACAATGAATTAGGAGTTTATAAAATTAATTGTGGTGATTGTGATAAATTTTGGATTGGTAGAACTTTCAGAAGCTTTCAGACAAGAATATCAGAACACAAACGTAGCTTTATTAATCAAAAGTTGGATCCACATTATGCAAACCATTTAATTCAAGATAATCACACAGTCAATTTTGACTCTAATGTATTAAATGCTGAAAGTAAGGAAATTAAACTTAAGTTTTCAGAATAATAAAAGATAAATGAACACAAACATTCAGGTCTCGTAATGAATAGCCAAATTGATCATACTACAAGCCTCCTTCTGAATCCTTTCAAAATTACCGAACTACCAGACTAGCAGTTTAGAATGGGGTTTTCATATTTTAGTAATTATTTGTAACTATTCTTCTATTTACCCTTTCCATACAATTAATCATCTATTTATATATATATATATATATATATATATATATATATATATATATAAATATATATATATATATATATATTTATTTGTATATATATATTTATATAGATATATATGAATAATTATATATATATATATATATATATATATATATATATATATATATATATATAAATATTTTTTGCGATGGGAGGGGGATATGACCAAGGTAGCTGGTAGACAGAATATTAAACTCTGAGCTCTGGCCAGAGGGTATAAGAGTTAACCATTTTCGCAACCTACAACGCCAGCAGACCAAGGTGGTTTCTCCTCTGAAAGGCGGAACTCGGTGAGCCAAGTTACTGATGAATCTGTATGTGTTTTTCATATTAATGTACAAAGTTTATGTAATAAGGTTTCAGAGCTGGAGGTAGTGCTCAGTGAGAATTCTTTCGACTGTATTTGTATCAATGAGCAATGGTTAAGAGCTGACCAGTTTTCCGTGGTAAATTTGGAAGGGTATAAAGGTGCCTCCAGTTTTTGTAGGTCTTCTAGAGGTCATGGGGGGGTTGCCATATATTTAAAATCACATGTCGACTATCATGACTTAAACATCTTAAAACATTCTGTCGAACTTGACTGTGAGGTGGTAGGTGTTTTCCTTAAAAAACATTCTACCCAACTTATTACAGTGTATAGGTCCTCTAATGGCCCTAATGGTGATTTTTCTTAGTTCTTGGAAATCATGGCATGTATATTGGACAGTATAAATTTGTCTTTAAAAGTCATTATTACAGGTGACTTTAACATACATTTTACCACTACTGATACTAGGGTAGTCGAGTTGGAGAATCTTATGATGTCGTATGGTCTTCATCCAACCGTTAATCTCCCAACAAGAGGCAATGCCTGTCTCGACAATGTGTTCACTAACATAATCACCTCGCCAAGTTGCTCTAGGCCTATTGATTTACATCATCTGTCTGATTATAGAGGTATAGTCTTTCATTTCAAAAAACTTATTACAGATAAAAAATCTAAATCTATAATTAACTACAGACCAATTACAGATTTATAATAATGTTGAAAAGATTGGGTGGCAGTTTGTCATTCATCCTGACATCACCATTGACAAAAAGTTCCAACTATTTGTTAAAGTTATAAATGAGTCAATAGAGCTGAGTTTTCCTCAGAAATCAAGAATTCCTAGTGGTGATAGACAGGCCGTGAAGGTTGAGTGGTACAATGATGAATTGAGAGAATCTAGGGAGAGGCTTCATGCTCTGGATGCTATGAGTAGGCAATATCCTGAGTTGGTACCAAGGCAACTAGTCGCTGGGTACAGGAAACTCTATAGAGCTAATATCTGCAGTTCTAAGAAAAGAGCATATGATGCTTACATAAAAAATTCCAATAGGCCAAATGTTGCAATGTGGAATATTCTTGAAAGTAAAAGTTCTCCATCCAACATACTACATACAGATTCGCTGAATGCACACACGTTTAACAACTTCTTTATTAATGTTGCTGAAGAAATTGTGAAGGACCTACCAAAAGCCAAAAACTCTTTTGACAGCTACCTTACTTCAAACTTAACTCCAATGAATAGCTTTAATTTTCGACAGGCCACTTTTAAAGAGGTTAGGGATAAAATATCTAGTCTAAAAAACACAAAAAGAAGAGACTGCTTCGACATTTCCACAAAAATCGTAAAGTCACTTTAAAATTTAATTGTCTATCCACTTACAAAGTTGATTAACCGTTGCATCTCGGCTGGAGTTTTTCCCTCGGTTCTCAAAAGTGTAAAGGTAATACCCATTTACAAAAATTAGGGCTCACCGGATGATGTTACCAATTACCGCCCGATATCCCTTTTACCTATTTTTTCAAAGATTTTTGAGTCCATTCTAAAAGACCAAATGAATTTTTATTTTGAACATAACAACTTGTTTCTTACTGGGCAATATGGTTTTCGTAATAAAAAATCAACAACTTTGGCCATTAATGGTCTGGTGGACCTTGTTGTGGATGGACTGGAACGAGGTGTGGACACATATGCATCTTTCTTTGACCTCACAAAGGCTTTTGATTATGTCTCACACTCAATTTTGATTAAAAAGCTGGCCCACTATAATTTCTCAACTGTGAGTATATCTCTCATCGAATCATACCTTACTGGTCGTAATCAATTTGTCTACTTTAACAACAAAAAATCTCAAACCTTGCACATTGACAGTGGGGTTCCCCAGGGCTCAGTGCTGGGTCCCCTTCTGTTCCTTATTTATATAAACGATCTGTCAAGTTGTCAAGGCAGAGGAGAGCTCATTCTTTTTGCTGATGACACGACCAAAACAATTACATATCATCCCACTGATTCCTTGACTGATGTTGTCAGTGAGATGCAGTCCAATCTGTTTGATTGGTTTGCTGCCAATCAGCTTAGCCTTAACAGATCCAAGACTCAGAACTTGAACTTCACTCTCCGACGAAATAGGCCTGACCTACCCTGTGATCCTCATGCAAAGTTTCTTGGAGTTATTCTTGATCCTGGACTTACTTGGGAGGAGCATGTTATCCAACTGAGTGGAAGATTATAAAAAATTATTTACCTTATTAGGGCACTTTCTCATAATGTGTCTCTCCCTACTCTTATGTTGGCCTATCATGCTTACTTCTCATCTCAAATGTCCTAAGCAGTTTTAAGTTGGGGTCATAGTGCTCATGCAGGGCAAATTTTCGGTCTGCAGAGGAGATGTGTGCGGATCCTGGCTGGGATTGGGTATCGGGATTGTTGCCGTCGGTACTTTGCCTCTCTTCATGTGCTTACTTTTCCATCTGTGTATATTTACCACTGTCTTGCCTATATTAGAAAAAACCTCTCCCATTTCTCCTCACATGAAAATATTCATAAGCATTTAACTCGCAATCGCAGGGACATACTCCCTGATTTTCACAGATTGTCGAGAACACGGAGGGGCACTGATTACTTTTGCATTAGATTCTTCAATGTCCTGCCACACCACATAAGGGTGCTAGAGTTTAAGCAGTTTATTTCCAGATTGAAAGATTATTTAATTAATAAAGCCTTTTACTCATTTGAGGACTATCTCCACAATGATTTTTGTGACATGAAATAATTTTGAAGTTGCGTATGTGTGTATTGACTGTTGTACTTCTTTTGTTGTAAGATTCGGCAAGTGTACCTATGTCTTTAGTGTGTATTTAGGATATAGAAAGTTTAACCAATAATTTAATTATAATAGCTAGTAAGTTTTTTTTCTCTGAACCCTATTACTTTTTCGTATGTGACTTGTATACGCATTGTATCTTATGCCTTGTACCAATAAATATTTGATTTGATTTGATTTGATATGGAATTCCAAGTTTTCCAAAAGTTCTATTTTTGTTGATAAAAATAATCTTTCATGAAGTACAAAATGAGTAGAAAAATTAAATTAAATAGTGAAAAATTGGATTGAAAAATATTAATTGGAAATTAGTAAAAAAATATACCTATTAGATTGAATTTTTTGAAAATTTTTTTGAGAAAATTAGAGCAGAAAATCGATGTTTCGCTGTTTTATTGACAATCCATTTATGACTTCGTCAGCTGTGATTCTAATGTCACGATTCAATAACAAAATATGAGACAACCATGAGTTTTTAATTTGCAATTAATTTTATATATTTTTTGGATTGATTGGGCCGATACTTGGTTTAAATTAATAAACATATTGAAATAATGGTTGAAAATAACAATTTGCACATTTATTATAAAAAAAAATAACGCATGACGCACGTTTCGGTGGAACTTCACCTTCTTTAGATGCTAATGGCAAACTAACTATGATTCTCTGTTATATCGAAAACAAGAAATGACAAATTATGTAGAAGGGGTAAATACAAAGATGGTTACAAATAATTATTAGAAAAGGAAAAATCAATTCTGAACTGCTATTTACCCCTTCTACATAATTTGTCATTTGCATTTCTTGTTTTCGATATAACAGAGAATCATAGTTAGTTTGCCATTAGCATCTGAAGAAGGTGAGGTTCCACCGAAACGTGCGTCATGCGTTATTTATTTTATTTTTATAATAAATTTGTAAATTGTTATTTTTAACCATTGTTTCAATATAATTTTATATAGTCAGAAGGGTCATTACAAACTCTCTTCTTTAATACTGCTCCTTTGAATCGTTTTTATTCCCTTCAAACGTCGATACTGGCAACGTAGCTACTATTGATATTCGGAAAAAATATTTCTAGGCAATCATCCAGCTCTTCTAATGAATTTTTAGGCCTAACATCGCCTCTACGAATTAAATATTTTTTCCACACATTCAACTCAACGAGAACAGCAGATGTGGCAGTAAGAAATTTTTGATGAATTCATCAGCTGCTTTGTCAATTTCGTATAAATCATTCTTGAAAAGTACCGAAGATCCTTCTAATATATATTCTCATGATTAGTGAATCTTCCTTCAAGATCCATGATGTAGAAGTCCAGAAATGGATTGAACACCATCAAACGAAACTTTTACTGACTCGACAATTTTTATTAACTTTAAAATATTATGGAATGAGTGAATTGACTACCAAAGCCAAGATTTAGTTCTATTTTTTAAGAAGCTCATATTTTGATACTCTATATTAACAAATATTCGAAATATTAAATATTGATTGAAAACTTCTATGATTAGAAGTTAGGTACTCTCCTCGATTATGAACAAGAAGTTTAATGGATCACTAGGACCAAAAAACATCTTTAAAAAAGCTCAAATGGATGTTATGGAAAATTTTATTTACGAACTAAGAAGTCAACCAAAACCTCCTCGCACTTCTTCTCTTTCTATATTTTATACTACACTATTAAACAAAATCGCTCGAGCTTTATATATAATACTACAGCATTAAACAAAAGCTCGAGTAGTTTTGTTTAATAGTGTAGTATAAAATTTAGAAAGAGAAGAAGTGCGAGGAGATTTTGGTTGACTTCTTTCTTTCGAAATAAAAATTTTCCATTAGAGACATTTGAACTTTTTTAAACACGTTTTCTGCTCATAGAGACCGTTCAAACTCATTAATTAAACATTGAATAAAATATGCTCAAACTACTAACCCAAAATAAGAAAAACGATTCAATTTCTTGATTATTATAATTTTTCAAAATCATTTTGCTTGCTCGAAACGCGGAAATCATACAATATTCAATTGCACATGCACAGCCGTCTCAAAAACATATCTAGATTATTTTCATATAATTGCACATACATTATGCCCAAAGAGGTCCTAGTGCTTAGTAAATTTCATGTATGCTTAGACAAGTAGATACGAAGAATTTAATTCAATTCTATTATAATTTTCTTAGGCTCATGGGGGGATTGATCCCCTTGATCTCCCCTATCTACGCCACTGTATATACTTATATATACATAGGTATGCAGAATTAGATGAGATTGTTTAGGTACCTATGAATCGAGATTAAATTAATTTTGTTAAAATTAGATCATATAATATTAGCATTGTAATAATTTTCAGCTTTACTCAACATTATTTTTTCTGTATAGTATATGAATATTCAACATCTTTTCATTGTAATTATTCACAATTTGAAAATATAAGAACAGTTTGCTCTTATATCGATGAGAGTCCTCTATGAGCCAATGTACGAAACATTGATGGAAATTAAGTTGCGCATTCTTTCGAGCGGTACCTAACTCACGTATTCTTACGTCAATACAATACACGATGGGTTTTGAAAAGAGAGTAATATTTAAACTGTGTACTAGATGGCGCACCGGTGATATCGCATAATGCATGTGCACCATCTAGGTATCGCCAATGACACTACTACCGAATGAATAATAATTATTATTATGGAAGTAGTTATATCATCAATGTCAATCATTCTCTTCTTATTAAAAGAGTATCATGGTCCAGCCTATAGGCGCCCACCAAAATTGAAATTAGTAGAAAGGAAATTTTGATATGATTATGTACTACGATGATTGATGCAAATTTGAATTATCGAACTATAAATACTCAGCACGGAATTAGATATTATGAGGGGAAATTGACGTTAGCGATATAATTGAAGATTTTCCTACAAATAAATCTAGAAAATTTGTAATTTAGTTTAACAACTTTTGTTAGTATTGAGAAGGTTAAGTATTGAGCATCAAATTATTAATAAATATGTTCTACTAGTATAAGCATAGTAAGCTCTATGCAAACCTAAGCTCTGGAAGAATAGACTCATATACTGCACATTCCGAATTGATAGAATTGAGTTCAAGATATTTTAATTGATAAAATGAACATTAAAAACACAATTCTAGAAATGCATTGGACTTTTCTATGACACTTAAAGGTGAACACGTACACCTGAGGCACTTCGATACTTTCAATTTTATTCATTATAGTATATTAATTTAATAATCTATGACCCGCAATTCAAACTGAAGTATAAAAGTCACATGATAGTGAACTGTGATATTTTCGGATTTTTGTCCCCTTAACGAGGCCCCCACTACTACTCAGCCTATAGGACCCAAAAACGTTAATTCGGCACTGATATAATATATATATATATATATATATATATATATATATATATATATATATATATATATATATATATATATATATATATATATATATATATATATATATATATATATATATATGTATATATATATATGTATATACAGTACAAAACAATATATATATATATATATATATATTGTTTTGTACTGTATGAATTATTTGTTGAGAATAAAAATTGCAGATCTAGAAACTATCTCATATCTATGGGGGTACCTCAGGGTTCTGTTTTGGGACCGTTAATTTTTCTACTATTCATTAACGATCTTCCTGATTATATTAGTGCCGACTCGATTACTCTTTTCGCTGATGACACATCAATGGGAGTATCAGCGATGACCATGGATGAGTTGAAAACCAAATGCGAAATATTTATCCGAGAGCTTTCTGACTGGTGTTATCGTAACTCACTTATGTTGAATCTGAGCAAGACGGAGGTAATCAATTTCCAATTGCGGGAATCGATTCCTGATGTACCTTTTGTTGTCGATTTCAATGGCAGCCAACTTAAATCTACTGGCAGCGTCAAGTTTCTGGGTGTACACGTCGACAGAAATTTACGATGGCACTGTCATGCCGAACATCTCAGCAGAAAATTGAATGGGTCTTTCTTCGCTCTTAGTCGCCTTAAGCAATCACTGCCTCTGGAGGGCATGCTCACTATTTATTACGCCCTGGTGTTCGCTCACTTGAACTATAACCTGGTTCTATGGGGTAATTCGGCAGCAAGTGCAAGAATTTTTTTATCACAGAAAAGATGTATACGTCTCATTTTCAACTTGAAGCCCCAAGAATCATGCAGACCGATATTTATCCAACATAAAATTTTATCATTGCCTTGTATTTACATCTTAAATTGTCTACTGTTTATTCACGGAAAATTGTCAAAGTTAGATACGACATCCAGTTTTCATGATTATAACACACGGCATAATTGCACCATCTGCATTCCGGCTCATAGGACCTCTAAATTTGAAATGTGTCCAACATATGTAGGGATCAAATTGTTCAATCACCTACCCAACTGGATCAAGTCCTTAAGTCGATCAAGATTCAAGAAGGAAGTTACCACAATATTATTGAATAAATGTTTCTATACTCTGGAAGAATATTTTCCTACAGAAATTAGTTAATTCTATGTTAATTGTTTTGACGTGTCCTATACATTAATGTAATGTCCTTCAGGATAAATATATATTATTATTATTATTATTATTATTATTATTATATGTATATATATATATATATGTATATACAGTACAAAACAATATATATATATATATATATATATATATA
>JARQZK010002932.1:325000-352500 GCA_030704885.1 Cynegetis impunctata | reverse complement strand
AAAGTATATAAATCACCTATTATTCATTAATGGTATACAGAAATTACTATAGATGTCAGAATATGTTCAATTTCTTAACAACGTTTTAGTGATAGATATAAATTCTTGCTTATTAAATGACACAAGCCCGGCTAGCTCAGTCGGTAGAGCATGAGACTCTTAATCTCAGGGTCGTGGGTTCGAGCCCCACGTTGGGCGTTACGTTTTGTTGAAAATATCAAACAGTAGAAGAAGTTTTTCCTAATATATAATAATCAACTTTGTGAATCTATTAGTTATGGGTATTGGTCAAAACAAAATTTTATATTGATATCTATCATTCAATATACTTGGCAGTTTATATTTTGTGATACCTAATAGATTGAAAAGAAGCCAAAAATGTGGAACAAGGATGACAAATATCTGAGTTAGTACTTTTTTCTGTTATTTTTGAGGTTATATACCTACCGAATCACTTTGATTATTCTCAATAATGAAGCCAATTCTATGATAACGTAGTAGGCCATGATAGATATGTTTTATTTTCATTCATAATGCTATTTTATCTTACTTCTTGGAATTCCGACAGACATTTCGAAATTCCAAGAACATGAAGCAAGGGACCACATACGTAGGTATTTTAACATCAAATGCAATGGACCAAAAGCGACCTTTAAGAGTAAATGTGAGTTCTTGGACTCTCAGGATTATGTGGATATTTTGTAATCGGTTCAAGGCAACATGGTCTATATATAGGTATATATATATATATTTATATATATATATATATATATATATATATATATATATATATATATATATAGATATAGATATATATATATATAAATATATATATATATATATATATATATATATATATATATATATATATAAAACAGGCTGATTTTCATAACTGACCTATTAGACGCATTTGAATACCTTGAAAGTTGGAGATTTGCAATTTGGCGCACAGTCATAGTCTATCTTTCTGAACTAATTCCATCCCATGGTATTTCTGATTATACCGGAAGTCACTATCAAATTTCTTATTTCAAATGGAACTAGATATTTTCATCATAGCCGTTGGACTCCTTGCATGATTTGCTACATGTTTCACCCCCCAACAAACACAACATACAGCAACTGTACAGATACTGCATTACAAGTGCCACCTGAATACAGCACATAAATTGATGTGTTAAAACTGCACAGTTTCTGTATTGATAATACTGCGTTTCAAAGAATGCAGTATTTAAAGTACAGTTGCTGTACAGTTTCTGCGCAACAAAAATGAAGGGTCTCATACGCATCCAGTGAAGTTCAGTAAATGTGCAGCAACTGTGAAGCAATATCTGCAAACGCAAAACGGTCCGAATACTTGTACCAGGCACGCGGCATCGCATCGGACTCCAACCTACCCCAAGATGCCCCCGTCGTGGGGTAGGTCGGAGTCGTTACTCTTCAGTACGGTACGGTATCTCTACGTTGGACGCCATTTTCCATTTCATTGCTGAGTAAGATTTGTGGTATTGTGGTTGTAAAGATCGTGGAAAGATAACAATTATTGCTCTTTAACATTTTAATTGAACATAGGTACCTACTTCATTTTATTGTGCGGGACTAAGTGTGTATATAGTGTGTAATTTCCGCTCGAATTTATGGGCGGATTGCAATGATGCAGTCCCAACGAGATGAAATAAGGTACGTGAAAACACTGATATCTTCCTATGTTTTTATAACCTAAAGTAGTGGAATATTTAAAGTCTTATACATAGTGATATAGAACTTTTCCAAAAAGCGGAAGAATATGGAATTCAAACCAAAAAGCAAACGGCAATTGAACCGAATATTGAAAATGTCATAAAAATATCTGAAATTGAATCGAAAGTATTGACTAACCATCAGACTATCAATGATAATTCATTACCTTCGACTTCCTTTATTATTGCACCTAATTTAAGTAATCAGAATTATTTATTATCAACTAATGATTCTTCTGATAGTGGGTAGTAGTAGTGATAGTAGTAGTAATGGTGTCTCAAAGAGTGTTGTATTTATGAAGAAAACGTAAAATGCTTCTTCTTACGTCATATTTCTCCTCTTTTAGTAACCATACGAAGAAACAAGGGCTGCGAAAATGCTACACAGACGAAAGTAGAAACCACCATTAAAATATGGTTGAGAAATACGTCTGAGAGAGGAGTGAGGAGCAGCCAAAAGCAAAATATACCTTCAAATGTATTAACCTCCATAGAGAGGGATATTTTGTTTATTATTATCTTTTGTTAATTATTCCTTTTCTTATATATATATTTTATTTTATATTTTAAATTCCAATTAATATTCCTGTTTTAGTTGTTTTTTTATAAGAATTTTATATATATTGTATATCCAATTATTTTATGCTTAATATAGAATCTTCTCCAATTAAGCTAAGTTTTCATTGGATTATACACTAAAACCGCAGATTATAGGATCAAGATTAATGATTATTAGTAATTTTCAAAACTTTAATTGACATACTGAATTCCTTAATCAAATTTACAGTTGCTGTACAGTAAAAACAGCGTTTGGTATGCAACCATAGTATAGCGTTGCTGCATTTCACATGCAACGAGGCTGAACAGTTTTTGTACAGTTACTACAAAACCTCGCTGCATTTGAATTGCAGCAACGCTGCACAATGGCTGTATATGAGCATTCATATACAGCCATTGTGCAGCGCTGCTGCATTTCAAATGCAGTATGTACTCTACAGTAACTGTACAATTCAGCGGGACATATACGGTCCGCTTTGATACAGTTACTGCATTACCATCGCTGCAGTGAAGTTCAGCAACGCTGTACAGTTTTTGTACATTGCCTGCGTTTCAGTGTTTGCTGGGCCAAGTTCTGTTAAGTTAGTTGCTATGTTTACGCAGATATAATGAATTTTATGAAAAACAAGCGGCTTGTAAGGGTTCACTAGAAAAATCATTACTTTCGAACGGCTCATGACAAGGAAACAGAAAGACAAGCGGATTATAGCCAATAAATTGCGCTTTCCAATACATGATCTCAACTTGATATAACTTTATAAGGAACGCTACAATGAATTTGTAAACTTGACCAAATTAATCAACTTGGCAGCTAAAGATACCTTCACTATACCTATGCAAGCTATTGGTCGGCTGTATGCTCTATTTTTCTGTCTTTGTTCCTAAGCTCTAAAATTCGAGCTCCAAAATTTAAAAAAAAGCAGTTGTTTTTTCGATGAAGACTCCCTTATTTTTCAAGCTGAATATTTAAAAAATATATATTCTGCAGAGAATTTCAAGGGCTTCAACATCATATTAAATCAAACTATTTTCAACTTTTATTTTTGAAAATATGGTTGACTTCAAAGGGCTTAGATCAGCCACAATTTATACGCGAATACAAACTTTGAACCAACACATCTCGTTCAATTTCCATGATACAAAGATATCAAAAAATAGAAAAACCCTATAATTATCATATGATTTTTCATATCATGAATAGCTTTTGGTTTATTCAAGAAAAATGCTTTTTTTTCCAAATTAACAAAAATGCAATTTTCAATTCAATCAATAAATTTTTCTAAAATGAGCATTCCAAACTAGTCAAATCACATGGATCATATCATTAATACCTAATTGAATATGGGTTACAATTAATTTCAATTAGGGAGGTATTGACGAAGGTGTAATTGTTACAAAAGACTTGAGTAAGAGCTAATTTTGAAATTTTGTTTCGTACTTCAAAAAAAGTTTTCAATTTCAGGGTTCCCGAAAAATAACCATTCTTCAGTGAGCAATAATTCAGTCATTTTTTGATTTACTAAGGTCATTTGAAAACCAATCTCTTTGTTCTTTTATGTGCTACATTTCTGTTTTAAAATTTTTTTTCGATAAAATGAAAATTTTTTGAGTTATTCGTGAAAAACAGTTTGAAAACATGCGTTTTCTCAATGGAAAATGAACAAATTCAATCGTTAATAACTCGACAAGTCTCATCTTTACAAAAAAACTTCATGAAACAAAAGTTGCTTAGAATTAGTTATTTTATCAATTTCCGAGGTTATTTCTGTGGCAAAAGCACGCTTCGACACATGGTAAATGTTACAATACCTTAATTCCAATTCTCAAAGAAATCGACCTTGATTCTCAAAATTCCATGGGAAAACGGCTCGTGACTGGACTAAAAGTTTTCATTAAATTTTCAAGAAACACCAGCTACATGTGCCATAAAAGATATAATACTTTACAAATACATTTAAACCAATTAAAAATTAAAACACCGAAAAATAAAAAACCCATAATGTACCTATATGAAATTCTTTGTATGAAATCTGCCAGTGTATATATTGGACAAACATCGCAACACCTCCAAAACCGTCTAAATGGTCATCGCTACGACGATAAAAATACGACGGCTTCAACGATACACGAAAACGAAACACAACACAAATTCAACAATGAACAATAGACATTTTTCGAGATGATCCATATAAGAAAAACCCAAATTCTCTTAATGAAAACACTGATATAAGAAATTTAAATCAAGAAAATCTAATTAAGTAAATAAATAGTAATTCGAAAGTAAACATCCTCAGCTGATTAGATACAATATATGGAAAGAAAATGAACAAATGAAATCGCAAACCAAAACACTCGCACCATATGCATATTTTCTATTTGCTTTCAGTTTGCAGCCAAAACCTCGATAGATACACGCATATTTTTATGTATACAATTTTTGATCTCTTGACGTCTTGTTTTGGTAAATATTTTGTTTCGGTTTCATGTGTTATACAATCTATTAAGTGTCATTATCTAGATAGATAGACCATGGCTACATCAACACATCTACCAAAGCGCCACGGCTAGTGTAAGACTATCCGAACAAGAAACAAATTCTTTATACAGCGAGAAGCATACGGCAAGGAGACACCATCTCTCCAAAGTTATTTACGACACGTTTGGAACATACTTGTAAGAGGGCAGACCAATACGAACATGATATCATCATAAATGGAAATTAGCTTAGTCATTTAAGATTTGCAGACGACATAATCCTCATAGTCGATCGTATGGATGATGCAACGGCAATGTTGGAAAAGTTTTACCACGCTTCCTTCGAGGTCGGACTGAAGATCAACTGACCAAGACACAAATAATAACGATACTTATAAGCTGTCCATGTTTTAGCGTGAATAGGTTATCTTTACGGCATCCAGTGGCGGTACCTACACGTGGTGGCACAATATTTACATATGTGCCCAAGGAATCTTAATTGAAAAGAAGGTTTCACCAGCTAATGATAAAATTAGGATTTTTTGTTACAGTGGTGATACCATACAGGACTGCAGAAAAATTGGTAAATGAAAAGCGTTTTAACTATAACGGTTTTGCAATATTTCATTATTGTTTGTTTTATAAAATGGAATCCAACTGATAGCGCGATAATTAGTAGAAATCAAGGAATTTTAAATTCCAACAGATATTTACATCAACATATAATAATAATAATATTAAAAAAAAACTCTTATGCATATCCTGTCTGCTTGCATGCTCCATCAGGGTATATAGAAAGACATAATGGGGCGCTCCGAATTCTCTACTTCCATCAGATAGAAGTTTATGGTATAGACAAAGAACCAGTGCTACTATATGTTCCACTATAAATTGAAGCGGTTGTTGAGAACGATAGAGCTCGCATATACTGGAACTATGCTTTTCCAACAACTCGGCAGATCCACGCAATTAAGCCAGATATAGTCCTACTGGACAGAGAGCTCAGAGAATTGTTTGTTGTCGAGTTTTCGTCCCCTGCCGAAAATAATATGGTGATGAAAGAAGAACAGAAAAGGGAAAGATACAGAGATTTTATGTTGGAGCTGAGGACACTATACCCAGGGCATAAAGTTAGGATGGTCGTACTAATCATAGGTTGTCTAGGCGGAATGAGAGCTAATTATGTGACAGAACTGAAAATTATTCTGGCATGTAGATCTCTGGCCGATATATTGACACGCAGAATGCAGAAAGCAGAGTTGCTCGGGTCTCTTTAAGTCATCAGGTCCCATGAACTGTAGAGGACGCTTGCAGCTCATTTCTTTTGTTAAGGGACGCTGTAAGGGCAGGAAGAAGAACTACTCCAAGGAATGTGTGAGAGGTTTTTTAGTGAGTAACCAGCAACATCCGGAGTCTCACACACCCTGAGAATGCGTGCGGGATACTCTCAGGGTAGTCTATAAAAGATTTTTCCTCTCATAGAGACGTAAAAAAAAATAAAAAATAAAAATGTAGCTTTATTTCTGATAAAGGCATTCATAAAACATTATTACATTGTAAAACCTTGAAAAGAAATAGTGACAATAAGACAACAAAAAGAAATCATACATGATATTCTAAAAATTCCCTAACTGAATAAGGTTCAATTACTAATAACAACTTAAAAACTTGTTTCTTATAGTTCCGTAGATTGGATTCACTTCTCATGTAAGCTGGAAGTTTGTTAAAATATCTTGTGGTGCAATACTCGACGTTTTTCTCAGCCAGAGTCAATCTACGTTCAGGATACATAAGTAGTGTTGCTCTTGTGTTATAAGCTCCAGTGGAAAGTTCAGTGAAGTGATTCCTATTCTTAAAGAGAAAAAACAGGCATTGTTGTATATGTATGGCAGCAGCTGTTAGAATACCATTTTGTCTGAATTTGTTCCTGCATGAGTTTCTCACTCCTAGGCCTAGAATTCTTCTTTGAGCTCTTTTTTGCAATCTAGCCAAATACTCTAGGCCAGGTGAACTGCCGTAAAACATTGCACCATACCTAATTCTTGATTCAAAGATGACTTGATAGATTGATTCGAGTGAATCAGTCTCTAGGTAGTTACTGAGAACATAAAGAGAATAGCATATATTAGTAAGTACCTTACATAGTACGGCAACATGATCGTCCCAGTTTAATGATTGATCAAAAATCATTCCTAAAATCTTGACTGAAGAGGAGTAGGAGATGTTCTCTGATTCCAATCTAATATATTTGAATCTCGTCAAGGTATGTGTGAATAGGTCAACGCTCAGTTGTTGAAATTTTGACCTATTTTATTGAAAACAATTTTTTTACCGCTGCTACTTGGAGTAACGCAGTTACCAAAACGACTTTGTTTGTGAATATATATTTAACTGGTATTTTCGAATGAATTCCCTCGTGACATGTGGGCATTCGGATTTCTTTCGACTTGTGCAAGCACTGACGGCATAAAGACATGCCATGTTTGTCAAAAGATGGATTTCATTCGAAATAAAAATTGACCACCAATCTGAGGATATCTTCCCAGGTCTAAAACGAATGAATAAAGCAGTTAGTGAAACAAAATTAATTTCCTTACCATATATTCCAAAACTATTCAGCATAACAAATATATTAAAACCATTTGTTAATCTCTAGAATATAGTTGCTAAAAAATGGCAATTTGTGAGATTCCAGGTGTCCTATGGAAGAAGTTATGAAACGAAAATTTTAAATAAATACTCTTAATCCTTATAATTCTGAAATTCTGCTGATTATTTTACCTTGAATATCAAATTGGTTTTCGTATATATTTGAAGTCGATGAGTATTCTTATATAAAGGTCTAGAAAAAGCCGGTGACATTTAGCCAGATAATACCTATTCAGTAGATTCTTTGAAAGAAAATAATTAACTGGTTCGCTTGCTTAGAAAATTATGCAGAAAGCGCAGACATTTCGAAAATCTGCCGGTGGTATGAAGTCAAAAAATATCAAAAATTATTAATTAGTTCGCATGCTTAGAAAATTAAGCAAAAAATTTTAAAATTTCTAATAGCCAGCTTGAAATTTCCGGGATCATCCGGACTTAACGTAATATTGAACATTCTGCAAATTTCTATGTGATACTAGTACATTTAATTTGGAAAATTCTTCTCTTTTATTTCATCGAGCTAGGAAAGTAATTCGGAGTTATCTCGGGCGATGACTCCGAACGATTCTTTGATCCCGCTCCCCCAGCAAGAATAAAATAAAGCATTCCGGGATCATGAGCTAGCAACGCCGCATGAAAATTGCCTTTTTTGCGTTCATGCAATCAGGTACGAGCTTAAATATGACACTTTTGTAATCTTTTGTTTTTTATTTGGTGTGGAAGGGACGGATAATTTTTGATTAGTTCTAAGTGACAGTGTGCAGTAGGATTCATTTTATAGAGCTATATCCTATAATACGAAAAATGTGTTTAAGACTAGTATTTTTCGCTTTTCGAATAGTTCCTAGAATAGAGAAAACTTTGTTTTTTTACTGAGAAGGAAATGTCATAATTTCAATTGCTTATCTTACGTCATTTCGGTGTATTTTCATATTCGATTATTATTGAAAAATATCATAGCCACTTTAAATAACTGACTCACTGATTTTATATGGTAATGCATTTGAATCAGCACTGAAAGATCTGGATGTATTACACAGAAAATCTTTAAAAATTGCGCTAGGACTTCTAACTGATACTCCAAATGACGCTGTCATGGCTGAATCTGGCGAAATACCTCTATCTCTACGCCGCAAAATTCTAGCAGGAAAATTTCTCATTCGAAGGATGTCATTTTCTAGCCCTCTAATAAATAGATTGAAAAATTTGTTCATTTCCACTTTAACTGAAAAATATTGGATAGTGAAGAAGGATCAAATCTTAATTTCTACCTATAATTCTATCTTAAAATTGACAAACGACTGTTTTAAATTTGAAAAATATCCTCTTTACACTATTTCTCTTCCTATTCTACAAATATCACCAAATGTATTTCTCCCGTCTTATAGCGACATCTCTCCTGAGAAGGATTTTATCAAGAACATCAATAATATATTTTACGACTATCAAATAATTTTTACCGATGCCTCAAAAACGGGAAACTCGCCAGTAGGTGTTGCAATATATGATCAATTGAATGGAATATCTCAACAATTCTTAATTAATAAGGAGTCATCCATATTAAGTGGTGAACTATTTGCCATTCTTAAGGCTATGGAATATATAGTCCAATATAGTCTCGATTCTGAAATAAGAAAATTTCTTATTGCATCTGACAGCTATAGTGTCTTGTTATCACTGAAATATTTGAAATTTGATAATTCATTCACATAGATGCATCGTGACATTCTACTGGCATTGTACAATTTGGAACTTAGAAAAATCCGTCTAAAATTAATGTAAAAGGGTAAAAGCCCACGTAAATATACAAGGAAACGAAAAAGTCGATAGATTGGCAAAATCTGTTCCCACAAATCAAGATATACAATTATTATGTAATCCTTCCGATGTAATATCAACTTTCAAAAAATCAGTTTGGCATGAATGGGTGAACATATATCAATCAAATGACAAGGGAAAATATTATAAAAATATACATCCTCAACCTATGCCTAATCTTTGGTTCAAGTCAGCAACGAAAGGTAGAAATTTTGTTCGTGTTATTAGTCGTTTGAAAACCGGACATGCGCTATGTCCTCGGACTCTTCATAGGTATGGACATAGGGAAGATGCCCTATGCTCTTGTGGAGAGATTGGTACATTGGAACATATCCTTATGGTGTGTAATAATTTCAGACAACAGCATTGTTGGTTCTTGACCAAAATCGGTAAAGTCATTCCATATAATCGACCTTTCAATTTGAATTTTCTTCTGGCTCTCAATAAACTGGAAATATACGAGATTATTTACGAATACGTGAAATTGTTAGAACTAAAGTTGTAAAATATATATCAGCCAATTGTTTCCTGTCCTATATGTTTAACCTGCCTTTCCGAAGCCTATCTGTTGTGTGTGTGAGAAGAAAGAAAATCGCCTTGACAGGCTCCCTGGCGTAATGTGTCCTTGTTGCTTTCCTAATGACTCTTGAATGTTTCTTTCAAAAGAAAATTGAAAAAGAAACGTATAGATACGAAAAAATAATTTGAAAATGATTTTAAATCAATAATAATGAAAGAAAAAATAATTATCAGTCCTTTATAAAAAAAAACAAAAAAAAAAACAAAATAACACTAAATCACAAAATTAGAACATACCTACTATAAATTAATATTAGGTGAATTAAACTAATGCTGGCTAATGACGAGTGTCAAAGCCATGAGCGGGGTATACTGCTTCTGCAAATGCCCCGGTTTAAATTAAACTGACTCACTGACTCATTTTCTACAATGAAACTTTTACTAAAACCATCACATTTACAACTGGGAAGTGAGCGGTTCCTGTCATTATAATTAAATTAGTTATCTTAGGCAGTAATGAATTTAATCACTTAAAAGTTATGTAAATGTGGAAATCATACAAGTAGAAACTAAAACAGTAATAAATATTTTATTCATCTCAAGATATTTTTTATGTTCAAACGCTACTTGGCATTGAGGAAACAATCAATACAGTTCTTGAGTTATGAGAAGAAACTCCTTTAGTAAAATTAAACTAAATCAAATCAAATCAAAATATGCTTTATTGTCTTTAAAATTATAAAATTTCTTGCCAAAGCGACAAATATAAGACCTAAGCAATGTAAAACATAGAAATAGAAACACATCAAACCATATTTCCGTAACAAAATATATACAAACTTTATATTATTAACAATAAATTTTTTTCTGAAACCGAGAGTAAGTGTCAAAATCTTGTTAATTTTTATAGTCGAAGCTGATGCTTGTGTTATTCAATTTGGTCATATCGATCAATCAATGCTCAGAATATTAGTCCTCTACAGAGTAATAAGGTCTATTAAGAAAATAAGACTGTACGTTTCTGAAAATTGGCCATGGAAGTTATAGATTTCAGTTCAGCTGAAAGGTGATTGTAAATTTTCTTAGCATTCTAAATGATGGACTTTTTTGTTAATTCAGAGGAAGGAAGGTGAACATGATGTCCCGAAGATCTAGTGACTCGTGCTGTGGCACCAAGGGTACTGCAAGAAAATACTTATGAATCAAGCACACAAATTCAAGTAAATATAAAGCAGGAAGCGTCAATTTTCCTTGAATTAAATTTTGCAATGAGCCCTATTTTTCAGAATATACATTTAACGAATTGCTTTCTTCTGCAATTTGAGAGTGGTGTTAAGTTGTGAAGAACATAACAAAGATGAGATTCTAACAATGCAAAATAGGCAATTCTTGTAGAAGCCGTATCTAATTCTCTTGAGATGGATTTAATGACGAAACAGGCCCATGATAATTGTTTTGCTAAGACATGCACATGCTGTGGAAATTTGAGATTGTTGTCGATAAGAAGGTCTAACAATCCAAATAGATGTGATGATAAAATTTTATGATTTGAAAGGATAGTCAGAAGGCGGAGTTTCATCAGTTTTTCTATTATCTTGGATAAAATAGATAGAAGCGCTAAGGGTCTGTAATTGGATGTGTTAGATCTGTCTTCTCCTTTATGAAGTGGAAGAATTATAGCAATATTTAGACAATCAGAAAGAATACCAATTTCGAAAGACTCATTAAGTGATGAATCCAAAGTATTGATTACTATGTCTGGAAGATTCAGAAATACTCTCAAATACAGAACATTGGTTCCACAAAAGGACTTATTTCTCATTTTATTTATTGTTTGTAAGAGTTCATGCCTATCAACAGGTATCAAGAAGAAGCTGAAAGCGACATTGGCAGAATTCGGAAAGAATTAAAGGGGATCATGGATTGGCGCTTATTGAGCGTTAACTGTATTGTATACGTTTACGAAATAATCGTTTAAATCGGTAGGATAAGGTTAGTAGTCAATTGGAGACACACACTTATTTTTTAGATACACTCACGTAGGCCATGAAGAAACCTCGTGGCAAACCCGTCAACTGCAGGGTTTGAACACGGGACGTTCCGAATACTGATAAACTCGCATGACTGCTGGGCTATTAGCTTTGAGAATACTGAAATGTAATATTACATACGAAATAATATTAAAAACGAAACAATTCTGCTGCAGAATATATAATAAATGTTTTTTTATAGTGAGATAAAAATAATTTCTTGAAGAAACAGGGTTAATTAATTATTTTGTCATTTATGTGGAATAACTACTTATTTGAATTTATTAATGAATACACCTACGTGTTCAATTCTCATTTCATAGGATGATAAAACATCTTCGATTTGGAGCTTCGTTAAATGATAATAAGGTACAATATTGATTCCATTTCTGCCCAATTTAGTTTTCACCAAATACCAAAGCTTCGGAACATTGTTTGCTTATGATGTGTTAAGTGACTCAAAAATTAAAAGGGGTATTCTGACGTTCATATTAACCTGAGGGACATGTGACATTGACGACGAAGCATCACAGTAACATCTCCGGAACGAGGGGGATTCCTGAATAATTCATGATGTTATAATACATATTTCACGCAGAGAGAGGCGTCGCTTTGACGTTTTAATGCGATCTAATGGACTACCAAAGGCGCGAAATCGGATTGTTTGCAAACGAACGAGCGCTCAATGGGATTCGGTTGGTCCCCTAATCTAAACAATAACCCGAAAATACAATGTGTAGCATGAAAAACTTCCAACTAAATACTTCTAAACTACTGAAGACAAAGAAAACACTACTTTGAGTGAAATATTTTATTTAATACTGTAAATACCTACTTGTTTTGTGTTATTATATTATCAAAAAATGGTTGACCAAAACTCTAAGAATATAAGTTGATGAATATTCTCATTTAAGATATCATTATGAATTTCTAGCTCTTAAAGCATAACTTAAGGAAAAAATACGGGTGGACAACAGGGGTCAACTTTTCAGCTCGTTTTTTATTGTTTACATGCAATTTCTTAACCCTCTAATTCATTTTCGAAGGGTTAAGAAGGTAAGCAAATCCTTAAAACTCAAGAAAATTCATGTATTCTATAAATTAAAATTTGGAGGGGCTGTGAAGAACTCAAAAATTCACGAAAGAATATGGATTCTCTACATTAAAATACAATCTGCAGAAGCTGTGGAGGTAGGGAAAATCTCGAAAACTATGAAAAAACAAAACGGCGATCAGGAAAGTTTCATTTATTTATGGAAATATATATTCATATTCATATATATATATATATATATATATATATATATATATATATATATATATATATATATATATATATATATATATATATATATATAGTATATATATATATATATGTATATATATTATATATATATATATATATAGATATATATATAACTATACTTATATATATATATATATATATATATATATATATATATATATATATATATAGGTATATATATATATATATATATATATATATATATATATATATATATATATATATATATATATATATATATATATATATATATATATATATATATATATATATATATATATATAACTATTATATATTATATATATATATATATATATATATATATATATATATATATATATATATATATAAAGCAAAATTAACGGCCTAGCCCGCATATGTCGAAGCAGCCGGTGACACGTGTTTCGGACTCTTTGGTCCTCATCAGAACGGCGTAGCCAAGTATGCGATGGAAAACTTGGAGATGAAACAGCAACAACAAGCAGAATCCCTTGCTTCGGAAGACAATCATACATTTGTGGTACATTGTTCGAACTCTCCGATTTGGGAGATTTGGTCAAACTCTGACCACGGAGGCGATTGATGCCATCCGCTAGATCCCGGACCGTGGAAATAAACTACAAAAAAGAAATTAATCGCGGGGAAATAGTATATAAAACGAGCAAAATTATCGGTCTAGCATGCATATGTCGAGGCAGCCGTTGACACGTGTTTCGGACTCTTTGGTCCTTATCAGAATAGCGTAGCCAAGTATCAACAACGTCTTGAGTATAGACGTTGTTGCAAGTATGCGATGAAAAACTTCGAAATGGAACAGCAACAACAAGCAGAATCCCTTGCTTCGGAAGACAATTACATATTTGTGGTACATTGTTCGAACTCTCCGGTTTGGGAGATTTGGTCAAACTCTGACCACGGAGGCGATTAATGCCATCCGCGAAATCCCGGACCGTGGAAATAAACTACAAAGAAGAAATTTATCACGGGGAAATAGTATATAAAACAAGCAATATTATCGGTCTAGTCCGCATAAGCTACGCCGTTCTGAAGAGTCAAAAAGAGTCCAAAACACGTGTCAACGGCTGCTTCGACATATGCGGGCTAGTTCTTCTTTATATATATATATATATATACAGATATATATATATATATATTATATATATATATATATATATATATATATATATATATATATATATATATATATATATATATATATATTTATATATATATATATATATATATATATATATATATATATATATATATATATATATATATATATATATATATATATATATATATATATATATATATATATATATATATATATATATATATATATATATATATATATAAATATATATATATATACTATATGGCATATAAATATGACACAGCGCCACCAGTCGGAAACAAATGAACCACATCCCACAGATAGAAGAAAACATTTATGCAACGAGAACTCGTACGCCCTGACACCCGAAGGTGTCAGACTGTCTATCATTTCCATTGATTGTGATAAACAACTCAATGTTTCTAACATACACCCTCCTAAGGTATCTGGAGGCATTTCGATGTTTCGTGAACTCGTATAACCAGCTCCGCTAGGAGGTTTGTTTGATTAGTTTCAAAAATATGTCCTAGTTCACTTCATTATATATATATAAATATATATACATCTATACATATATATATATATATATATATATATATATATATAAAAATATATATATATAAATATATATATATATATATATATATATATATATATATATATATATATATATATATATATATATATATATATATATATATATATATATGTAGTCTAGGAGGTATGAAACGGATTCATAAACCAATTCTGCACCTGTCGGTTGACTTTCGACACAGTGCATATTATACAATTTTCGGCGAAAATGAGAGTCAGAAACTTACAGTATTCACACTTCATATTCACATATGTTACAAGCTGAAAGTTTTTAACTGTTGTCTTCATTGTTATAATATAAATTTACTCATAGAAAAATGTAAGTAACAGTTTTAGCGTACTTAACAACATCTATAAAAAATATGAATAATAATATTCACCAAATTATCTCTGATAAAATAAATATTCTATAACAAATTATTATAGCAATTATATGATCAGAAAAAGACGAATGGTGTCGTAGGAGACCAGATTGGAACTAAGTTCCTTTTGCTATATATTATCGATTTAATAAATAGCAGGCACAATTTATTAAATAAATCAAAAAAGTTTGAGATTGAGTAAATATATAACAGTTGAATACATCGCAAATCCCCCAGACCAAAAGTGAAGTTCCTTAATTTCACATACCTACTTTCATGAATAACAACGAAAGAAACACTCAACTGGAATGACCAATCACATACATGCATAGCTTTATTATCAGTTATTTCTGTAAAATCACTTTTAATTAACAAACAATTTTTGGCACAGCAAAGGAGCTATCTGATATATACATTGTTAGGTAGTTTTGTCTTTTTCAAGGACTATGATTTAGGATCTCTCATTTTTGATGGCTAATATCAGATAGTGATCATTAGTCCAGTAGTACAGAATTCGGAAAGTGCATAAGTCAAATCTAAATATTCTACGTTTATGTCAAATCAATGTTATATTCATCCCTCTTTTATTACTTCGAAGAAAACCAATACGAACGAAGAGCAATATATCCACAAGAAGAATCCCATTATGAAGTATATGTATGGTTCACTCCTTGAAATACATAAAATAATGAATTATGTTCATATTTTTACACAAGCATTCGCTCCTCATATTTAATGAGCTTAATTGAAGTCACCTTTCTGATATAATGCACCTTGAGTCAGTGGCGTAGATAGCTTTTTGCGATGGGGGGGGGATATTACTTAGTGCAAAATTTCATAAGTTTTTCTTCTAAAGTTCTATTCTTGTTGATAAAAATAATCTTTCATGTATATAGTACAAAATAAGCAGAAAAATTGAATTAAATTGCAAAAAATTCAAATTATTTCAATTGGAAAACATTTATCAAAAATTAGTGAAAAATTGAATTATATTAAATTGGATATATAAATCATTGAACATACTCTTGGGAAAATTGGAGAAGAAAATCTAGTTTTCGGCGTTTTTCGACATTCATGACTTCGTCAACTGTGATTCCAATTTCACGATGAATTGCCAGAGCAGCCAAACCTTTCAAAAACAAAAAATTAGACAAACATTAAAAAATTGTTATGAACAAATGCGTTGTTTATAAGAGAATCAAGAAAAGAGAGTACTGATTAATTAAAGTGCGTAAATTGTTAATAAAAA
Source organism: Cynegetis impunctata (assembly GCA_030704885.1). Lineage (NCBI taxonomy): Eukaryota > Metazoa > Arthropoda > Insecta > Coleoptera > Coccinellidae > Cynegetis > Cynegetis impunctata. Next base: position 336,084 of record JARQZK010002932.1, on the reverse strand, counting down.
ACTGAAAAATTAAATTTTTTTAACAGTAATCTATTCTGCATTTTTTTAAAACTAGCTCCAAGGAAGGAAAAAAGTATCAGATCTATAGTTTAACAGTTATTACACTTGCAATGTTGTTGTTCAAGCAGCAAAAAACTATTGCATAACCAATTGAAAAATCGCGATAAAAATGTTTTGTCACTGGATTATTGTTCATTTACCTATCCAGTAAGAACCTGAAATTTTTCATTCCTTAATTTAATATTTAATATAGTTGAACAATGTTTATTGTTAAAGTGTCCCAAATGGGCGCTACTTTCGCAAGCCATACTACCCGCTGTCGGCCGTATTTTTACTCTGAGAAAACTATAAATATTAATCCTACAGTTCCGGGAGACTTTCTTTTAGAAAATTTCTTTTTTTTGTATATGTATTTGGATATCAAAAATATCAATTAGTTTTTGAGATAATTTTTTCTTTCAGTAAATTGATTATAAGTTTTACAATTTTCAAGAACGGAACTTAAATTTTTTCAAAAAATATCTTCATGCTCTTTCGAATCGAATGACACCTTGTTCATATTTTTCCGAGACTCATTGACAAAATTGAACAAAAAAAGCACTTGTTGACTAAACTATATTCTCATGATTAGTAAATCTTTCTTCAAGTCCAGAAATGGATTGAACGCTATCACAGAAAATTTTTATTTACTTCAAAATGTTATGGAGTAATTAAATTTTCAAAGCCAAAAGTTACTCATATTTTGATACCTACTCTACCTCAAAAAATATTCGAAATATTAAATATTGATTGAAAATATTCTATGTAAACAGAAATTTAATCAGTCACTAGGAACAAAAAACGTGTGTGACATGGAAAATTTTATTAACCAAGGAAGAAGCCAATCAAAACCTCTTCGCACTTCTTTTCTTTCCAAATTTCATACTACTTATACTATTAAACAAAACTGCTCGTGTTTTAGATATAATACTACACCATTAAACAAAAGTTCGAGCAGTTTTGTTTAATAGTAAGTATAGTATACAATTTATAAAGAGAAGAAGTACGAGGTGATTTTGGTTGACTTCTTCCTTTCGAAATGAAAATTTTCTATTAGACCCATTTGAACTTTTTTAAACAAGTTTTTTGCTCAAAGTGACCGGTTAAACTTACTAATTGAACATTGAATAGAATATGCTCAAAACTAATAGTTACTTCACCCAAAATTAGAAAAACGATTCAATTTCTTGATTAATTATAATGTTGAAATTATAAGTAGATATTGCACACACAATTGCACACTTGTCACGAAAACATATCTACATGATTTTTATATAATCGCACATACATAATACCAAAAGAGGTGCTAGTGCTTAATAAATTTCATGTATACTTAAATACGTAGATACAAAGACTTTTATTCAATTCTATTATAATTTTCGTAGGCTCATGGGAGGGGATTGATCCCCTTGATCCCCCTCCTATCTACGCCACTGCCTTGAGTGAATGCAGTCCAGTAAGATGAATCCAGTAGAATGTGTGATATTTTTTGTTTAATTAAGTTTACTAAAAATGTGGAAAAATGACTGAAACTATTTGAGTTGCACTCATATGGAATTTGTGTGATGGATATTGATGAGTTTTTAACAACAACTATCACAACCAAACTAATAATTACTCTTCCAAGTGGAGTGGAATTTGTTCAGTCTTCTCAGTCCAAATTAACTTTTGAATTTGGATTATCCAGAACTAACGAACATTGAAATGAGATTCATTAAAACTGGTTGCAAATTCGTAATATTCCACTTATGATTTACACTAGAAAAAAACACGTGAGCAACACAGCTTTGTAAATAAGGGCTTATTTTTCCTTTATTTCGGTTATTTTTACATACAAATTCTTAGTCCCATTATAGTTGAAAAAAATGGAATCTCTACAGTTAAATGGCGGCGATAAAAGAAAATAGTTAAAATCTACAAAGTATACTTTCCGAGCATCAAATAATTCCACGTATCACATTTCCACTCTCTAACTCAATCTGCAGGAGCAGTGGAGTAGCGCCAAACCTCGAAAACTAGAAACACTAGCAAAAACTAGAAATGTTGGCGGTTAGAAAGATGAGTTTATACCCTCTCCTCCAACAGGCACTTCCCTAACATCAACTGAATCCTCGTACAATTATTCAACAATAGAACCAAATGTAGAAGTGCTTTGTGTGGGCAAAAATCTTGCAAAAACATTTATATTTCAAGTACATACACCTCCCAAAACTTAGGCTCGGTTTCTTCCTCGCTCTCTTGTTGTATTGACTCAGGAGGTGAATGGGACTCATAGAATCTTAAATTTCACCAAGTGTATTGCCTGTTTCTTCAACAGTATCATTGTCCGTAATGTTAGATGCATTATTGTCTGCCGCTTCGGGAATAGGAGCTTCATAATTAATAAGAAAGGCATAATCTGGAGCAGCGTCAGGTTTGAAGGAATACATTCATGTCGCTATGAAGCTGGACCACTGTCGCTGATCTGAAAATTAAAAATTATCACCATGTAACGATTCATTCTGAAGTAAACGTGATAATAAATGACTTGTACTAGTACTTGTACTAGGTTACTAGTGCAAATTGACTCCTGTGAAATATACATCGTCTACAACTAGAGGATGCAATTTTTCAAGCATCTGTCAAACTTAGTAACAATAATTTTCTTACCTTTGAGGCAATGAGCCGCAGAGATATTTTACCAATAAACAAATGCTAGATGGGCTAGAGGAGACCGGCCTTCCATATACTAGCACGTAGACGAAATAAATTGAATGAGCCATCTCATCCGACTTCACTATATATATATATATATACAGGGTCGCAAACGTTTCGTTTTCGAGATACAGAGTGTTGAAGTTTGAATTTTTTTCAAGTTTTTTTCTCATGGTATCTACACTTTATAAGATATTCAACTGAAATTTGGCATAGATATTACATTTGAGAGTTCTCACCACGTGACATGGCAATTTTGATAGCAGATCTACAGGGTGATATTTTTTCTGGAACACTGTCACCTGTTTTCCTCAAGAACTTTTTTTTGGTGAGCAACTGTTAATTTGAAAAAATGCAAAAAGAAGCTTTGTCGTTATACTAAACTTTTCGGTCTTTTGTAGTTTTGTCGTATCTGCTACCGATTTCGAGAATAAAAATTTTGAACGATTCTCTTTAAATTCTCGGAAAAATCCAAATTATCATAAAATTAAGTAAGTAAGCTATGGTGATTGTATTCAGTGTCAGTTTTGACTCATCAAATTATTGAACGTTTGTGTTTTGAAAAGTAAAGGTGGTTGCATTTGTGGCTATTTATTTTTTTGAATGTAGACTACTATTTTCATTACGATTTTTATGACTGTCGCAACAATATTTGATCAGAAAATATAAACCTCTACACATTTTAATATCAGAACATGCCGAATTTCACGAATTCCGAAATGACTGACATGCATTTCATGTATGGTCTTGCAAATGGAAATTCAAGAGAAGCTAAGCGTCCTTACATGGAACGCTATCCCAATAGAGGATAGATCATCGAATGTTCTCTGATATTCATAGGCGTCTTTCAGAAGCTGGATCTTTTTCCACGAAAAAAATTAATGCCGGTAGACCACGCAGTGTGAGAACACCACAACTCGAAGAGGCAGTTATGAACGAAATACGAGTAGAACAACATCCAAGAACCAGTACAAGAAAAATTAGTGTACTTTTGAATGCAAGTCATCAAGCTGTTTGGCGGATCTTGCGGGATTCTCTGCTATATCCTTATCACATTCAGAGGGTGCAAGCTCTTCTGCCTCGAGATTTTCATCCGAGGATTAATTTTTGTCAGTGGTACCTCAATAGACAGACTATTGAACAATCCTCGTTTTGATTGCCAAATTCTATTCACTGATGAAGCCTGTTTCTCAAGGACTTCAATTATAAATTTTCATAATGAACACATATGGGCTGAGGAGAATCCGCATGGATATGTAGAAACCCATTTTCAAAAGCAATTTTCACTAAATGTGTGGGGTGGTAATATTGGCGATCATTTCATTGGTCCTTCCTTCTTGCCAGGTCGACTAACAGGTCAATCATACAGACATTTTTTAGGAAACGATTTGCCCTTGTTATTGGAAGATATACCTATTATGGTACGACGAGAAATGTGGTTCATGCATGACGGTGCTCCTGCTCATTTTTCAGTTTTGGCAAGGGATTATTTGGACGACAATTATGAAAATAGGTGGATTGAACGGGGGAGGGGAGGGGGGACCTCAGTCATGGCCCGCCAGATCCCCAGACTTAAATAGTTTAGATTTATTTTTAATTTTATTCAGGGCCACCTGAAATTTCTAGTATACTCGACGCCAGTGAACACAGCAGAAGAACTGAGAAATCGTATAATAGGCGCGTTTGATACAGTTAGGAATACTCCGGGAGTGTTTGAAAGAGTTCGATCGTCTATGAGACGAAGAAAAGAAGCTTGTATAAGAGTTAGGGGAGGACATTTTCAACATTTGCTGTAGTCCAGGCCTTTGCGGTTACTTAGTTTTCTTGTTATGATTTTTTTTTTGAGTTTTACGTTTCTTGTAGTAATACATTTTTTGTAATGATTATACGAGTTTATTGAATCTTTATGAATCATCGCAACAGATCAGAAAAACTTCCATAAAAATTAATAATGAATTCATTCACCACAGCTTACAAATTGGCCTCCTTATCATAATTTGGATTTTTCCGAGGATTATGAGAGAATCGTTCAAAATATTTTTTCTCGAAATCAGTAGCAGATACGACAAAACTACAAGAAAACGAAAAGTTTAGTATAATAACGAAGCTTTTTTTCACATTTTTTTCAAATTAACAGTTACATATATATATATATATATATATATATATATATATATATATATATATATAATATATATATATATAATATATATATATATTATATATATATATATATATATATATTATATATATATATATATATATATATATATATATATATATATATATTATATATATATATATATATATACATATATATATATATATATATATATATATATATATATATATATTTATATATATGTATACACGCATATATATATATATATATATATATATATATATATATATATATATACAGAGCTGTGTCTAAGCATTGTGCTTTGTGCTCGTGAAAGCTCTCGGAGCCCTTTTGGGCTCCCGAGCACTGTGCTTCCAAGCTCTTTTCACGAGCAGTGCTTTGTGCTTAGTAATTGAAGTCCTTCAACAAAAGGCTTTGTGCTTAGTTATCCCAAAAGTGCTCCCGAGCACTGAAGTACTCCCAAGCGGATTACTAAGCACTGAGCCTTGAGCCAAACTTGTCGTAACACGAATATGCGTATGCGGCGGCGCTATGATCGTGGTGTGTTTATATTATATTCCAGTGATAAACATCTCACACTAGTGTTCAGAGTTAGTGCGCAGTTGCATAGACCAGAGATTTTTAATATGAAATGATGAATCTTTCAATACTCTGTGCTTTCCATAAGGGTTTCTCCTATTTGATATATTAATCATCACTTAGGTGATTAAATACTAATACTAAGATTCTACACAGGCCGTTTTTCATCCTATTTTCAACAAAATCTGTGTCATTTAAGTAATATCATTGTTCGTAGGTCACAGATTACAGAAGCATATCTTGTTTCTGTATTATTTAAATTTAAATGTATCTATGATCTTGATCAAAAAAAAATTGATCAAAAATGGCATGTGAGAATGCCTATGCTTATAGTTATTTATTTATCAAGGGAGTTATAAGGATGTTAACTACAGAGGGCAACAGATTTCAATTCCGAGGGACGTAAGTCCTCCTCCGTACAATGTACGATTTTCCTGAGAATTTAGTGGAATTCCAATATTCAATTGGATCTTTCCCTGAACCTCTCTTCGAGCAAAATGACGTGCGGGACAATGAAATCTACTGAACCCCATTGAAAATTTTCTGTTCTTTTCAAGTATTTCAATCAAATCCCAAAATTTTAATATACAGGGTGTTGAATCTGCGCTTGGAAGAAGTCCCATAATTTTCAAATACGGACCTGGAATTTTCTGGAAGTTTATAAATTGGTCAACCTGTGGAATTGAATCATACGTTACAAATATCATATATCGATTTTTTGGACTCGCCTAGGATAGCTCTAGCTCAGACTATCGTAGGTATGTTCATTCAGCAATGAAACACCCTGTATAGTTCTGTACCAGCTCATAGTTAGCATCGAATTTGTAACACCCTGTGCATCTCTTCTCACCCGTTAATAATCTCATACTCATATGCCAACTTACAATTTCTTTACCGATTAACCCTTTGCGGGCAGCATTTACAAAATGATGTTTTTCATGGATGATTTTAAGATTACTGATACAAAATGACTAGGAAAATAACATCAATTTTTTTCAAAATTTTTATTTGATCAGTTTTTTCAAAAAAATGTGGTATGTTAGTCATATCACAAAGCTACACAACAAAAAAAATCAATTATTCTTATGAAATATTTGAAAACAATTTTTCTTATCCGACAGACATAATGCGACGCCACATGTTCCACAGGCCCATTTGGACCTTCTTTGATGGTCTCGGGTGCTACATAGAGCACATCGTCGATAACTTTTGTAAACCGGCATACGTAATGACTGATCCCATCTCTTTTCTAGTGGAACATTGGGCTTGTGGTTGTTCATATTTCGTTCCAAACAGGCTCTACGTTTTTTCGGTGTCCCATTTCCAGCTCCTACTAATCGTGCTATTATAGCCAGACGAAACGCCTTCAGATTCATGCTCCTGCTGTCTCCACATCGTTCTTGATAAATTATAAAGGCATTAACTACGCTGACATCGATAAAGTGCCAGAATATACGTGGCCACCATTTTTTACTCTTTCTATCGATTTCATAAGTTTTCTTCAGCATATCCGCTTTATCTACATATCCCATATTTTTGTTGTAATTCTTCAAGATCTTAGGACAAGAAACATTTTCCATCTCACCATTCTTCTATTTCCATTGGAAGCTAACAGAACTATTCTTTTGTCCATCCATTATACACAGTAAATTCCATCATCAGTCATTCGCCAATCGAAATCACCACGCTTCAGCAATTTATCAGCTACGAAATCTCCAGGTATTCCTATTCTATTCTTTCTAATGGTTCCTGTTGCGTGAATGTTATCTGCGCGCAACTGCCTAAGTAATGGCAGTGACGTGAAATAATTATCAAAATATACAAAATAATTTTTTCCAACCAGAGACATTGTCAAATCCTTTATCACTCTTGGTCCTTATTGTGTCTCTACTGTATCATTGACTTTCCCTGTATATATTTGAAATTCATCAATGTATCCAGTTATATCTGCTCTGGTCCAAACCTTATAGCCCCATTTTATCGGTTTTTTAGGCATGTATTGACGAATTAACGATCTGCCTTTGAAACAAATCATAGATTCATCTATGGAGGTGGTGTTGTGCATTTTGTAATAAAAACTGTAATTATGCAATAGCGAATCAAGAAATGGTCGCAACTTATGAAGTTTGTCATAAGTAGGATCATTGCGGTTTGGCTGGAGGGCGTTATCGTTCAAATGGAAATTTCCTAACAACCAATCCAATCTAGTGCGACTCATTAGAGTTGGAATATAAGAATCTCTCAACTCTGTTTGTGTTGACCAGAAGTCCCGATAACTTGGTAGTTTTTTCACACCCATTAACATATTTATAGCCAGAAATATTTTCATTTCCTTGACATTCACAGGAACAAACTTTTTCCCATATTGGGTTGCATAAAGGTTAGTTTGGAAAACAAAATTTTCAATTATTTTTGCATCAACGAGATACCCAAAAATATCAATAGGTGACTCAACATCATCCGGAATGTTTGTAGGCCCAACAATTTCTGAGAATAAGGCTTCATTACCTTTATTGGTTATTGTTGATGGTTTCTTCAAAATGAACCTATCTTTTGGCACAAAATGGGATAATGGGATGTCATCTTCATTATCCACATAATCTGATGAATTCTGTATTGGGAGAACATTCATAGAATTATCGATATCCATGGACGCAACACTGGTTTCCTTCATATTATCATAGTCATCTAAAACCATGGGATCAACAAAATCTTCCTCCTCGTGTGGGTCATCGAATTCGTCAATAGATTCTCCATCTGATGGAATGTCAGCCAATAAGGCATTTACTTCATCATCACCCAAGTTTTCTAGATCGGCAAGACTCCAAACGTTTTTTTCTAAAAAAAATACAAATGATATGAGGCTATAAATACTTTCAACCTTTGTGCGTTGTGGTATATTTGAAATACCACAAATGAATGATGATGAAAAGCAATATTCATAAGTGAGAATTCAATATTTGTATATTTCAATGCTAACATAATGGTGCTTCCATATATTGTTACTTACTTGCCATTATTTCCAGTTTTATTATGCTAAAATTAGCCAACAAAGTTGAACAGCATAAAACAACAACCACGCGGAAGGAACTGACTCACCAGATCGCTCGTAGGCAAATAACCGTTTTATTTTGAAGTCATTGTGGAGGGAGGTGGGTACGCGAAGACGTAAAATCGGTGGTACGCATAACTAACCACAAAGCAGAATCGAAAATGAACTTCACAGTTGTTGTATGTCTAGTATACCACTAAGCTTGAAAGAATAACCTCAATTTCAACAATTCCTAAAAAAGTACTTAGGGCTTAGTACTCGAAATGTCAAATTACTTTCACAAAGTGCTTAGTAATCGCAAGCCTTTTGTAAAAATAAGTGCTTAGTGCTCGAGACCGGGAGCCTTTTTTTTTCGAGTGTGCTTAGTGATCGAAGCACTATTCTTCAGTGCTCGTCACAACTCTGTATATTTATATATATATATATATATATATATATATATATATATATATATATATATATATATACAGATTATAAACCAGTTTCACAACTCGATGTGTAGACATTAAATAAAGCGCTATAGTCTATTACTCTTGGGAGGAATGAGTATGAACGTGTATTCATTAATGAGAGAGTACATTGTTGAATTTCATTTACCGGGAGTAAATATCGTTAAAGAATCAAAAGACAACCTTTCTCAAAATGTATTCATAAATAATCTCATTTCAAATAAAAGTTAATACCGGAAAGATCAATAATACCAACCAATATTGTTATAGTATGTTACTGATCTAATGCTCCTCTATTTCGTTTATTGAATTACATCAATCCGAAACACCGGACATTGTTCATTCGTTACGTTCTGAGTAAATCTTTGGTCTGAATGGTGATGCTCTGACTATTTGAGTAGGCTTAGGCTATACAGGATATTGGCAATCGTTTTTCCATGTCTTACAAAATTGAATTCTTCAAGACTAGGCGCTGAAAGTAGATTAGGGCTTTTATAGGCAGCAGCTGATTTTAAATGAGGTCATTAGCAAATAAATTACATCTGTGAAATCCTCTACGTTCTAATAGATTAGGGTTTTGGATTTGTATTGACCCCTTGATGAAGAAATTCATACATTCAGTGGAAATTTGTAAAACGTATATGTTTAGGCGAACGCATTTCAGAATTGAAAATAGAATACAACTTATATGACACAATTAATCGTCACAAGTTTAAACAGATAATTAATTCAAATCAACTATCAGATTATCGTGTTTGTATTATGTATCTAGAATTAGATTGAAACAATCATAGTAAAGGAGGGGAGAAAAGCCAATTTGTAATTCCTATTTAATATCCCATATTGTTGTTTCGTGATATTCTATAATAATAATTTGGTATGCTGTAAAATACACATGAGAAAGTTAATAATGATCACTAAAGAATATATTTTATATACCGGAGTTTGATTATATAATCAACAGAAAAAGTCCCTTTGAGCAAAGAGGTAATAAATGTAGATGACGTTTTTTGAAAATATGTTCAGTGTTAGCAATTAAATTTGTTTTGTTAGTTCAAACCATACCTGTGTATGCAACACATCTCCCTCTTAGGAAAATCTAAGCTTGTTCACGTCTAGACAGTGTTTCACGTTCGGGCTACATTTTCGAGCCCTAGGATTACCAGTAGCATTACTGTTTACACATAAATCTAGAAGATTCATAACTCTCCGCCGGGATCAAAGAAGCTCGCACGAGCGTCACATTCGGTTCAGTTGGCCGCGGTCTCGAATCCCTGTCCCAATACCCCCGCATGTCCCAACTATCCCTCCACTTCGATTCACGATTGCGATTCACCAAGATATAACTACAGGGTTGTAACAAGTATTTCAACTCTTGAATAGTTTCCCTTTTTTTCACTCAGTATAGAAGAAGCTAATCAATGACTATTGAATGCAACAAATGAAAAATACCTATATGAAAAGCTCTAACAATAACCATGGCCTGTTATATTTTTTAAAGAATTCAATACTGCTTTCTAGTTCAGAGATATTCACCTCTATTAATTATATAATTCGCAAAAATAACTACCATTCAATTAAAATATATTTACCTAGTTAACTTAAATCTGAAAAATTGATCTGTGTGATCCTGATGTTGTAAATGATTATTTTATTAGTGTGTTTAGAAAGTCTGACGTCTGTTCTGCAAAAATAGAATTTTATAGGGGTAATAAATTCAATGATGGCATTTTCAGTTTCACTATGGTACATCAAAGTGTCATACTTGACATGTTTAGCGCCATTAAGTCGAATGCTGCTGGTGCGGATGAAATCTCTCTATCCATGTTAAAACTATGCTTACCCCATATTCTCGACCACATAACTCATATAGTTAATTGCTGCCTACACTGTGGGTATTTTCCTAGGATCTGGCGTGAGTCAGTGGTTTGTCCTATTTCTAAGGTCAGTAATCCTGGATCTGTACGAGACTTGCGGCCGATAAGTCTTCTACCAGTTTTATCAAAAATTCTCGAACGTGTAGTTTATGTTCAGTTATATGATTATCTCGTGAGTAATGATATCCTGCCTTCTCAGCAGTCTGGTTTCCGCAGGGGTTATAGTACTACCACTGCTTATTAAATATTAT
>JARQZK010002932.1:230000-322500 GCA_030704885.1 Cynegetis impunctata | reverse complement strand
TATTTCCTATACGTAAAACTAACCGTTGCTAAGAAATTTTGGGAAATCAAAAAACACGTATCATAATTTAAAAATTGTTCACACTCTGTAATATGTAACGCGCTGCTTGTAGCTGAATTTACTGCTTAGCTGAAAGGTTAAGGCTAACTACTACACAAAATTTTCATTTCAATATTGTACAGAGTGGCGAGAAAATTGCATCGAAATTTGGGAATTTTTTATTGAACAACTTCTTGAAGTTAAATGGATCATCCAGTATTCAATGGCATATTTTGACATAGAATTAGATTCCCTTTAAAACTATATCAGGGTTACCTATGCTTATCTCTCATGATTTTTACGCAATTAACAAGCATTTTTGAAATCTTTTTAGTAAGGAACACGTAGATTCTCTAAAAGCACGAGTTTTAATTTTTGCAAATACGGTGTATCTCAAACAAAATGCAGGCACAAGTATAAACTAAAATTTATTGCCATTTCTAAGCTTTTGAAACATTCTTCAAAATGAAGGATCACCTATCTTAGTTATTGAGACGAAATATGTTAAATTGACTTGTTTGTTAGCAAATAAATTAGACTTTATCGTGAAATCCCAAAATTATATTATTGGGCCAGTAAAAATTACATTTCAATATTACTGAAGTTAGGATTTCTTATACCTATCCTACTATTTTTTTCAATAATAGTAGGCTTTGGCCTAGAAGACGTTAGTTATTGTTTTGAAAGAACTAATATTTGACAGGTAAAATACTTATAATTAGTATTTTCTTGAAAGATTGTTACATTTTAATTAGTTAAAATGAAAATCTACCCAGCTAGATGGTTCACCGGCGCACTTTGATAGACGTGCTAGAAACGAGTTAGATCGACAATATCCAAATAGATGGAAAGGCTGAGGATGTCCACAGAACTGGCCAGCCAGGTCTCTGGAACTAATAAGTCCGGACTTTTTTTTATGGGGATATATCAAAAATATTGTTCACAATACACTGCCAACGACACAGGATATGAAAGTACAAATAAGAAGAGCGTTTCGCTCCATACCGCAAAACATGGTATAAGAGTTCAGCACTCATTTCAAGAAAGAGTTATCATCGAGAATAATGGGCACCTCTTCGAGCATTTGTTATAATACTAATTATTTCACCCTTAACCTCTGTTATTTTTTCAATAAAACGAGTTTAAAAGAGTTTTCAGCTTCTCATTACAATACAGGATGTTCCACTTTTAAGATAAAGAAATTACTCATAAGTAGAACATAAGAACGTCTTTTGCGTAAAAGTCACGAGAGATAAGTATAGGGAACCCTGATATAGTTTTGAAGGAAATCTAATTCTGCGTCAAAATATGCTATTAAATACAGGATGTTCTATTTAAATCTAAGAAGTTATTCAATAAAATTTTTTTTTCACCACTCTGTACAATATTGAAATAAAACTTTTATGTTGTAGTTAACTTTAACCTGTCAGCTGAGCAGTAAATTCAGTTACAAGCAGCTCGTTACATGTTACAGGGTGTAAACAATTTTTGAATTATGGTCCGTATTTTTTTATTTCTCAAAATTTCTCACCAACGGTTAGTTTTAGATATAGGAAACATAACAATAACTTACCTTTGTCTGGTCTATAGTATCTAAAAATATAAAAAACTATAGGGTGTTCCATAAAAAATTAAAACTTTGATATGTATCTTTTTTTTGGGTCAGCCTGTATATTTCAAATAAATTTCAACATATGCTCCTCATGGACATATGAGTGTGCTAAATTTTTTTCCCCACTCTCTTCATTTCTCATAGAAACACCTAGGTGACTTTAGTGAGCCACCCTATATATATATATATATATATATATATATATATATATATATATACATATATATATAAACTGAGAAATTTTTATAGAAAAAGGCTTAATGAGCCATCTCTCCCACCAAGGGTGGGTAGTATGGCGCACTAAAAAAGTAATGAGATATTCATGCGGGTAACATGGTGCATACACAACTTTTGAACTAACCACTGGAAATGATTCATTCGGGTGGAGAACGGAAAATGAATTTATATTAAAATATAATAAACATAAAATAAGTGTTCAACTCAAAAATTGCTAATATCATTTGCGTTTTTCACAACCAGGACACTTCTTTATGAAACTCATTCAGCCTTCATGTAACCATTGACGATACACTCAATTTTGAAATTGGAGGGAATGGGATTTATGGAATCTAACATTTAACACTGCATCTTCGAAATTATCTTCGTCCGTAATGTTGAATGCATTATTGCCTGCTGATTCGTGAATATTGAGAAAGAAATAATCAGGAATAGCAAGTCTGAAGGGGGTCCCTCTAAAGCTGGGCACAGCATTTTCAAGTGTTACTAATCTGAAAATTAAAAAAATAACACCACGTAGTGATTACTTCCGAAATACATGTGATAAATGAAACTGGGTGGGAAAGTTGGAGGGCACCATCCCACCCAACAGTGCGGGTCAGATGACTCGAGCCGTCTTACCCAACAGGAAAGATAACACTTAGCTTCTAACTTACTATTTAAATTCGAATTCAAGGCGTTATTTCAAGGTTAGTTATAAAGAACAATGTTGTTCTAAGGTACAGGTGTAAATAAAGTTAGGCTACGAGCAAGCAGAAGAAATTTACAACGTCCACAACTAGAGGAGAAATTTTCTCAAGCATTGATTAAACATAGTATCAATACTTTTTTCACTGTTAAAGACGTAACTGGCCACGATATTTTACCAACATATACTGGACATAAGCAAGATTGGCCAGAGGTAACTGGCATTCCTTCTACAAGCACATAGACGAAATAAATTGAATGATCCATCTCACCCGCTGCGCCATCTAACCCGAAATTACCCTACCTATATATATATATATATATATATATATATATATATATATATATATATATATATATATATATATATATATATATATATATATATATATATATATATATATATATATATATATATATATAATATATATAATATATATATATATATATATACCTATATCTATATATATATATATATATATATATACAGGGTGGCGCATCCTATACGCGTCGGTCTCTGTAGGGAAAACAACTTGAAATTTGAATTTTTTTTCTTAATAGGGATATACAGGGCCATTAACACTACAAATTTGATGGCGTCTTTTGATTCCCCGGAAAAAGTAAAGTGAAGTTTGAGTAATGTTCCCTATACCTATCTCTTTTCGTTTTTGAAATACTTAAAGGAATCTCAATTTATGAGCTCGAGCAACATAACCTAGTATGTCGCGGTTATTTAAAACACATCAACAGTCACCTGCGATATGCGTAGCCAAGATATCAGACTATCGAATAAAATGCAAATTTTTGCATTACTTCATACAGGGTGTTCATTTACTCTGATTGAATTCTACTTACATATCGAGTTGAATAATATTCTTATTTTAAATGGCACACCCTGTATTTTAGAAGTTTAAACGATAGACATTCAAATTATCTTTCATTCCATATAAGATTTCCCCATACCTAAATTCAATGGTTTTTAGTAAATATCTGTTTTTATGTTTAACATAACTAATTTTTGTAAATACTCTTTCCCGTCAAAGTGACCATTGAATTTAAATGTGGAATGCGAGTTTGACAGTTATATATCAAGCGTACGAAAAATCGAATTTAAAACATGAAAACTTATTCTAAAGCAGAAAGAATTGATATGGTGCTTGTTCTTGGTGAGTGTCATGAAAATTGTGTATTGGCTTCTAGAGTTTACGGCCAAAAATACCCAGATCGAGAGAAACCTGACAGACGTGCTTTTGAAAGATTACAAAAACAGTTTGGAGGTAGCGGAAACGTAGATTATGAAAAAATTATTCAGCCTCAACCTATTGTAGGAGATCATGATAATGAATTTTGGGTTATTGGCTCACTGATAGAGAACCCACACACAAGCCATAGGGCTATTAGTAGAGAAACTGGAATAAGTAGGAGAAGTATTGGACGAATAATAAAAAAACATAAATTTCATCCTTATAAGATACAGCTGCACCAAGAACTGTATCAAAGGGACTTTCAACAAAGAATCGATTTTTGTTTATGGGTTATGGATAAAGTAGAATCAGATGCGGATTTTTTTGATAATGTTCTGTTTTCGGACGAGTGCACGTTTCATAATAATGGACTCGTTAATCGCCATAACTTTCATTATTATAGTGATGAAAATCCTCACGTCTTTCGTACTCTCGATCATCAGCATAGGTGGTCCTTGAATGTGTGGGGAGGAATAATAGGTTTACATGTTATTAGTCCTTATTTTTTTACCGGTCATCTCAATGGCAGAAAATTTCTAAGATTTTTGCGGAGAAAATTATCTGGGCTCCTTGATAATGTACCTCTAAATATTAGGCAGAACATGTGGATGTAGTTGGATGGAGCCCCCGCACATTTTCAACTTCGAGTACGGCGATACTTAAACCGGCGTTTTCTTAATAAATGGATCGGAAGAGGTGGTCCACATAATTGGCCTCCAAGATCTCCAGACTTGACGTCGTTGGATTTTTTTTTATGGCGACACATACAAAGTATAGTTTATAACACCCCACCAACTACTCTGGAAGATATGAAAGCTAGAATAAGAGCTGCTTTTCAGACAGTAACTGGCGAAATTCTTCTCAAAGTGAAACGATCCTTTGAAAAACGAGTTCAGTTGTGTTTAGAACAAGATGGGCGTCACTTTGAACATTTTTTATGATTCATTTTTTGTTTTCAATTTGTTCCTTACTCTTTTCCATTTGTGTGTAGTTTTCAAATGTTTTTGTCATTAAATGTTTATTTTTTATTAAAAAAATTATAGTTTTGGTTTACATTGGAACTGTTTAACATTGGAAAGTTATAAGAATGTTTATTTTGTTCAATACCATATTTTGAGTGATATTTGCTCTATGGTTACTATGATTAGAAAAGAATATGATGAAATCCGTATGTTAAAAATAAAAAACAGCTTTTTATTAAAGATCCATCCAATTTAGGTATAGGGAACTCTCATATGGAATGAAAGATAATTCAAATGTCTATCAGTTAAAGTTATTAAATACAGGGTGTGCCATTTAAAATAAGAATATTATTCATTTCCATATGTAAGTAGAATTCACTCAGACTAAATGAACACCCTGTATGATGTAATGCAATAATTTGCATTTTATTCGATAGTCTGATATCTTGGCTACGCATATCGCAGGTGACTGTTGATGTGTTTTAAATAACCGCGACATACTAGGTTATGTTGCTCAAGCTCATAAATTGAGATTCCTTTGAATATTTCAAAAACGAAAAAAGATAGGTATAGGGAACATTACTGAAACTTCACTTTATTTTTTCCGGGAAATCAAAAGACGCCATCAAATATAGGGTGTTCCCTTTAAAAAAACATAACTTTGATATAAATTCCTATTTTTGAGCCACCCTGTATAATCCAAATTATTTTTATTTTGTAGTGTTAATGGCCCTGTATATCCCTATTAAAAAAAAAATTCAAATTTCAAGTTGTTTTCCCTACAGAGACCGACGCGTATAGGATGCGCCACCCTGTATATATATATATATATATATATATATATATATTTATATATATATATATATATATATATATATATATATATATATATATATATATATATATATATATATATATATATATATATATATATATATATATATATATATATATATATATATATATATATATATATATATATATATATATATATATTTATATATATATATATATATATACAGGCCGTTTCTTTTATCATGTGGTAACATTGCTATATTCTAACGATAGAATGGGAATTATATATATATATATATATATATATATATATATATATATATATATATATATATATACATATATATCTATATATATATATATATATATACATATATATATATATATATATATATATATATATATATATATATATATATATATATATACCTATATATATATATATATATATATATATACATATATATATATATATATATATATATATATATATATATATATATATATATATATATATATATATATATATATATATATTTATATATATATATATATATATATATATATATATATATATATATATATATATATATATACAGGCCGTTTCTTTTATCATGTGGTAACATTGCTATATTCTAAACCGTAACAGATATGGGAACGATAGAATGGGAAAAAAGGTAACTATTATGGTGTGCAGTAAATTGGTCAGAAAAAATCTAGGGAGACTTTTGCCGTTCCCGAGTTATACAGGGGAAACTAAAAATAGCGTTTCTGGCTTTTTACGAATAGAATTGTCATTTTGGGAAGTATGAAAAAATGGAAGAAAAAATTTTTATTGTATTCAAAATGTACTATAACTATGTAAGAATAAATATTAGATTGAACGTTTCGTCTCAACACGGCCACCATCAACTTTTTTTTTCGAATACGGACCTGTCTTTTTCATTGCAAATATTGATGAAGCTATAAAATCACAATTCGGTGGTGTATCACACTTGATATTTTTATAGCGTTTCATTCAAAATAACTAGCATCATCAGAGAAAACAATTTTTAATTACGGTCCTGTCCTTAGTTTTTTTGTAAATTGTTTTGATTTCTTCAAAACTTATTCAACTATTGGCATACTTCTGACAATAGGCAATAATTTTTATGAGAAGGTATTCAAACATAACGAAAATTCGAATTTTTCATGTCTGGAAATTTTTGTATTATACAGTAATCCTTGTTTCGAGGCTGATTTCTCCTGAATCAATTTTTATACGGAATATTTTTATAATTCTCAATCGTGGATATAGGTAACGAAAATATTCGTTTTTGGTCAAAATACGATTGTAGTGTAATTCAGTACAATTAAGAAGTAGCATCTTACTTCATTCCGTCATTCGTCATTTTAAACACGTAGGCTTTGCTTGTTCTCTATGGCAGGGAAAATAAATGAGTTTCTGATATCTGTTAGGAACTGTCAGACGTTTATGCACTGGGTTACATAGTATTGAAGATGTAATCAAATGATGAAAGGACTGATGACTGATATGCTATTTACTTATGCAAAATCAAATAGAAATCCTCTTTTGGCAAGAATTATGTATGGTGAGCTATACCCGAATCGTCGTATTCCAAACATTCTAACATTCAAATGTTTAGACGATTAGAAAGAAATTTGATAGACTGTGGTGCATTTGACAGAAATAAAACTAGAAAATGTATTGTAACTGGAAGTATGACGAACCGAATAAATGTTTTAGGTAAGCAAATATTTCCTCATAAACAACAACAAAAAGAAAAAAAAAAATTTCAATTTAGGATTGGTCAATTATAAAAATATTTCTAATCAAGTAGTTCTTTACGAGAAATTGTCCACGAACTAGGGATTTCTGTGGAATCTACCAGAAATATTTTAAAACAGAAAAAATACAAATGTTACAGGATACGCAAAGTTCATCACCTCAATTAAAGGGATTACGGAAGTGATTAAGACGTAGAAATAGGGAAGTAGGAAATATTTGTAGAAAAATAATATGGGAGGACGAATCAAAATTCACCAATAATGGCTGGTTTAACAGAAACATCCATTATAGGTGGAATAATTCAAATGAACATTTACATAGAGAAACCAACTTCCAGGAAAGATTCGGAATAAAATTTTGTTTGGGAATTTTGGGAACAAAGGTACTAGGTCCTTTCTTTCACAATGAGAATTTGAATAGTGGAATGTATTTGAATTTTTTATCATGAGTTTGATGAATACTTAGCTGAATTGCTACTGAATATTCGCCGTGAAATACAACATTTTCAACAAGACGGTGCCCCTCCCCATAATGCAGCAATAGTAAGGGATCATTTTGATGCAATATTCCCAACAAAACGGAATGGAAACAATGGACCAATTGCTTGGCCAGCTCGATCTCCAGACCTTAATTCATTAGATTTTTGTCTGGGGATACATAAAAGATAAAGATTTTCCGACACCTAGTACAGATATCGACCATCTCAAACAAAAAATAAGAGATGCATGTAATAGCATTACACCGAACATGCTAGAAAATTGCCACAATAATTGTATGTATGGACAGAAAACGTATGTGTGTGTATTCAACAAAGAGGTCGTCAATTCGAGCATTTAATGTAGTTTCTGACGAGGAATTCATTTTTTGTATGGTTTCTATCTTCCCCCAAAAATTCATAATAAAATAAATTGTTTTTCTGTTTGATTGTTGTCACTGATGATGCTAGTAATTTTATATGAAACGCTATAACAATATCAACTGTGATATACCACTGAATTGTGAGGATTGGAACGTATAAAAATTAACTCAAGAGAAATCTGCCTCGAAACAAGGATTACTGTAATACAAATATTAAAATCTTCATTGTGATGGGGTATCTTCTTATCGAAATTATTGGCTAATGTCTGAAGTATGCCAATAGTTGAACAAGTTTTGAAGAAATCAAAACTATTAACAGAGGAACTAACAACAGGACCGTAATTGAAAATTGTTGTCACTGATAATGCTTATTTTGAATGAAACGCTATAAAAATACCGATTGTGATATACCACTGAATTTTGATTTTATCGCTTCATCAATATTTGCAATAAAAAAGACATGTCCGTATTCGAAAAAAAAGTTGATGGTGGCCGTGTTGAGACGAAATGTTCAATCTAAGATTTATTGTTACATGATGGTATAGTACATTTTGAATACAATAAAAATTTCCTCTTCCATTTTTTCATATTTTCTGAAATAACAATTCTAGTCGTAAAAAACCAAAAACGCCATTTTCAGTTTCCCCTGTATAACTCGGGAACGGCGAGAGTCCCTGAAGATTTTTTCTGACCAATTTACTGCTCACTATAATAGTTAACTTTTTTCCCATTTAATCGTTCCCATATCTGTTACGGTTTAGAATATAGCAATGTTACCACATGATAAAAGAAACGGCCTGTATATATATATATATATATATATATATATATATATATATATATATATATCTATATATATATGTATATATATATATATATATATATATATATATATATATATATATATATATATATATATATATATATATATATATATATATATATATATATATATATATATATATTATATATATATATATATATATATATTTTTTTTTTTTTTAACTTTTTAACAGGCTTGGCGAATCTCAAAAAAACTCAATTTTATTAAAAAGTTTACGTTTCGCCACTAAATTCGTGGCTTTTCAAAATAGCTACAGGGTGGTGAGCTAACATTACAAAGGTCAGATCACCACCATGTATAAATTTTGAAATTGGAACAACAGCATCGTTGCCGTACGTTTACCGTTTCAAAGCCGTGAAAGAATTTATTTTGCCACGCTTAAGTAAGAATAGCTACAGGGTGGTGAGCTTACTTAACATAATGCTGGTTTACCACCCTATATATATATATATATATATATATATATATATATATAAAATATATATATATATATATATATATATATATATATATATATACAGGGTTGCGATAAAGTATGGAACCAAGTAAATATCTTTCGAACGAATAGGAGAATATTTATGAAATTTTGCAGGTAAGTCCAATGGCGCAAAATGCATCTGATGTATGATTTTTTGTTGATAATATACTTCCGGTTGTACCGGAAATAGACCCTAAGTCGCTTATTTTAAATAGGATACCCTATACATTATTACATTTTTGGATTCTCCTTAATATTCTAGGCAGATTCTATGGATCATGTCCTATACCTAAGTCTAAGCGTTTTTGACATATTTAGTTTTTTATGTCAAAAACGAGGATTGCAAGCCCTAATATAATTATCAATTGTTCCTATAAGGAAGCCTTTTTTACTTACTTTGGGTTAAATTCCTTGTTGAAAAGGTTTCACTCTAATAGATTTTGGATAATATTTGGATAACTAGTTATACAGGGTGTGCAAAAAATAAGATCTAAAATGAGATTGAGAAAACTGACAAAAATCAATTTTTTCAAATGGAAACCCCCCATTTTCTTTATTCTGTAGTATTAAGCATTTAAAAAGAAGGTAACTTTGTATGAGGTTATCTTCACCTAAAATTTGAAGTTTTCGAAATATTGCCAATTTGATATTTTCATATGGCAATTTTGCATTCATGCGTTAAACAATTAGATCTAGGATAGCGACGATCGTATTTGACATTTCAAATCATCGTTATACTCGTTTATTACTTACTACATATGCATACACACAACATCAATTTGTTTATCTGAACGTTTTATTACAGTAATGTAAAAAACTCAAAAGAAGTTGAATTGATTTTTGTCAGTTTTCTCAATCTCATTTTAGGTCTTATCTTTTGCACACCCTGTATAACTAGTTATCCAAATATTATACAAAATCTATTAAAGTAGGTCCTTTTCAACAAGGAATCTAACCCAAAGTAAGTAGAAAAGGCTTACTTATAGGAACAACTGATAATTATATTAGGTCGTCGTTTTTGACATAAAAACCTAAATATGTCAAAAACGCTTAGACTTAGGTAAAGGACATGATGCATAAAATCTGCCTAGAATGTTAAGTAGAATCCAAAAATGTAATAATATATAGGGTATCATATAAAATAAGCGACTTAGGGTCTATTTCCGGTACAACCGGAAGTATATTATCAACAAAAAATCATACATCAGATGCATTTTGCGCCATTGGATTTCATAAATATTCTCTTATTCGTTCGAAAGATATTTACTTGGTTCCATACTTTATCGCAACCCTGTATATATATATATATATATATATATATATATTATATATAATATATATATATATATATATATATATATAATATATATATATATATATATATATATATATATATATATATATATATATATATATATATATATATATATGTAAAATTTCGAGGTTGCAGTCAGAATAATTGTTGGGCTAGCTAGGTTTTTCAAGACATCTATAATAAAAGAACTCGTCTGAGTTACACATCATTTACAACCGTTCTCTGGGTAACTCCGACCAATTTGTCCTTGTAGTTTTTGACTCTGGCATGATAGGAATATGTTTGGTGGCTTTTCGAAATTAAGATTTCTGCTATTGAATTTGATGTTTCCTTATGTTGACAATTTTTCAAAATTTTACCCATTAGCTTCTCCGTTTTTCATTTACGCTTTCAAAATTTACATAACCTCATGTTAGTGTATTTTTAGCCTGGTTGTAAATGCTATGTAACTGAGTTCAACAATTATTCCGACTGCAACCTCAAAATATTATATATATATATATATATATATATATATATATATATATATATATATATATTCTTCCTCAAATAGTCAGTCAAGACTACCGTTCTATATATATATATATATATATATATATATATATATATATATATATAATATATAATATAATATATATATATATATATATATATATATATATGGTGGTAACCAGCCTTATGTTAAGTAAGCTCATCACCCTGTAGCTATTCTAACTTAAGCGTGGCAAAATAAATTCTTTCACGGCTTTGAAACGGTAAACGTACGGCAAACAATGCCGTTTGTTCGACTTTCAAAATTTATACAGGGTGGTCATCTGACTTTTGTTATGTTAGCTCACCACCTGTAGCTATTTTGAAAAGCAACGAATTTATATATATATATGTATATATATATATATATATATTATATGTATATATTTAACTTTTTAACAGGCTTGGCGAATCTCAAAAAAACTCGATTTTATCAAAAAGTTTACGTTTCGCCACTAAATTCGTGGCTTTTCAAAATAGCTACAGGGTGGTGAGCTTACATAACAAAAGTCAGATGACCACCCTGTATAAATTTTGAAAGTCGAACAACGGCATCGATTGCCGTACGTTTACCGTTTCAAAGCCGTGAAAGAATTTATTTTGCCACGCTTAAGTAAGAATAGCTACAGGGTGATGAGCTTACTTAACATAAGGCTGGTTTACCACCCTATATATATATATATATATATTAATATATATATATATATATATATATATATATATATATATATATACAGGCCGTTTCTTTTATCAAGTGGTAACATTGCTATATTCTAAACCGTAACAGATATGGGAACGATTAAATTGGAAAAAAGTTAACTGTTATGGTGAGCAGTAAATTGGTCAGCAATAATCTTCAGGGACTTTCGCCGTTCCCGAGTTATACAGGGGAAACTGAAAATGGCGTTTTTGGTTTTCTACGACTAGAATTGTTATTTCAGAAAATATGAAAAAATGGAAGAGGGAATTCCCTATTTCCTATATATATATATATATATATATATATATATATATATATATAAATTTTGATATTTAATCGACATCGCCGTTTCAAAGTCGTGAAAGAATTTCGTTTATCGTTCTTAATTTCAAATTGCTATAATAACTTTTTTCATTCCCAGTCTGTGGTGAGCTAATTTCGTATGACTCTAAATAATCGAGTTGTTGGAATGCGACTAGGCTCTTATGTTGCCGTAGTTATTCCTCTACAAAGCCATGAAGGACCTCATAATGAACGACCCATGTTGATTAAAATATTTTGTCCACGACTGTACTATAAAACATTGATTATGTATGTGCTTCCTAAAGTATAACGATACCTATTATTCATTAGTGAATAATGATTCATTATTCACTGCATGACGTCACACTCAAAACGTATGTCCAAACTTGAGACTTTCATTCACATAAAATTATAATAATTATAAATCAAATAGGAACGACCGACTGAAACATTGATTTATCCATAAATTCAATGCCTTTGTTTATTTTCAATAATTGTTCTCTTAATATTAATATAAATAAATAAATGCAAAATTATCTATTTCATTTTTATCAGAGTGAAAGAAAGGAATGGAATCGATGTCGAGTGAAATAGTTGACGTTTACGTGAGTACGCAGTTTTCAGTGAACACAGAAAATGTTATGTCAACGCGTTTGATAACTATTTGTATTGTTGTATTCTACTCGCACAAAATTACAATTTTTCACTCGGGTGAATTGCGCAAACTTCACCCTCGTGAAAAATAGCTATCATTTTGTGCTCGCTGAATAATATACTATTGTCTATAAATCTATAAATAAAACTGCACGATCAGTCATTTTTTACGGCTTACAATGTCTGTTCCCATGCCAGTAAGTTACATATACTGATGCCAGAACGGTAAGTGCTTACTTACCGTTCTGGCATCAGTGAATTAAGCTATGAGTATAAAAAATTCAAATTGCAAATTATTCATTATTTATTAGGTAGGTAGCTTAAAAGATAAATTAACAAATCATTTATTTATATAAAAGTTTATAGTACATTTTGTTGAATTACTTAAAGAAATTCCACTTGTTTGTGCTGTAGTTGCATTGTTAAATGAAACTGAAGTTGCATTTGATTATTATGCAAAGTTTTATCGGCAAATTCAATTTTGTTTTAAAGAGAATCTTCTACATAACTTTCGGCCACTGTAGAGGAACGCCAGCCTCCATGTCTCTTTAAACCGAGAACATCAACACCAGTATTTGCCAAAAGGGTTGCCGAAGTCCTCCTAAACGAGTGACCAGTATACTTCTCAGGATTCGGTAATTTTAAATATTCGGCGATTTTCAAAGGCCAGCCTCCATTTTTTCCTTTTCCAACAAACTGAGATGTACATTTTCCATTGCGATATTGCAAGAACAAGTGGTCTCATTTCACTTGTGGTGGACGTAGCTGGATATAATTACGTCGGGTTTGTTAATAACAGCAAAGGTGCGCTGGATATTTGTTTTTGTGTTGGGTAATTTATGAATAAATCCTTTTGTTCTTGAATATCATTCAAGGTAATGTTGTACAATTCTTCCCTTATACAGGCACCAGACACCCCCAATATAATTGCTACCTAAAAACAATATTCTGTATTAAAGACTTTATGGGTAATCTAATTAGTATAAATTACCTTGTGAATTGAAAATTCCTCATCTGGTGCTTCCATTAGAAATTTTGATAAATCCTCTCTTGTAAAAATGCTAGCCCCCTTAGGCCTATAGTCGACATTTTTTCTTTTAAGATAGGCAATCAGAGTTGCGAACTTGGAAATATCAATAGCATCATATAAGAAAACTGTTGATTTTATCATGGTATATTCAGCCCACAAATTTCCAGGGGCCTTCAGTTGCGCTTTGGACAAAATATGCCAATAAACTTTTTTCATTAATATTAGCATTTTTATCTTGACACCACTTTTTAAAAATACTATACGTGTTCTCGTAAAGTCTTTTCGATTTCTCTGGGATAATTGCCGAACACCCTTCTTGCCATGCATTCTCCAAATCATCATCGGCGAATTCATCACTCATGGTTTCAAGTTTCAAAATTACGACGTTAAATGAATTTTTAGTAACAGCAATGAAATCTATTTACTGACAGCGTCATTACTAACCAGCCTAGCAACCAAGTTTTGGAAAATGAACAATCGAAATTTTGAATGTAAAAATGAATTTATCGATAATAAAATGTTTTTTTTCATTGTTCTGATCGTGCAAAAAACGTTATAAGCATGTCGAACGTTAAGGGTCACCGATCGCAGACAATAATTGGAGTCGTCGCTTCGCTCCTCCTCCAAACAATTGTCTTCGATCGGTAAACAGCCCTTACCGTTCTCCATACTTAATATACTATTATTCTCAGCGTGTGGCCAACTTACGTTAATTACTATCTAACATAAAAAATAATTGAGTTATTACAACGCGACTAGGCTTAACTGTTGCAGCAGATATTCCTATACAAAGTCGTGAACGACACAATGATGAATGACCCTTGTTGATACAACTCTTTTGTCCATTAATCTGTAAAAATAACACTTTATAGTCATATTTTCATCAAAAATACTTATTATTGCAGTGTATCGCAAAAAATCATTCAACGGAAGTAGTTTTTCTATCCGTTTTATACCTCATAGAACACGATTTTCGAAAAATGTTTAATGTCTGATTCCTATACAATTTTGTGCACATTAGCATCTCCAGCGGCTCCAGTCAAGTAAAGCTGAATTTGATACCTGTGATTGTATTCGTTGCAGAAGGAGAGCTGCAACCGCCGCCATTTTTTCCTAGATATTTCAAATTTTCATATTAATATACGTCCCGAGCATCTCCAGCGGTTCGCATCAAACCAAATCAGCTGAAAATTACTACATATTTTTGAAGTTATTACATTTTATAGTACCTATATTGTGCGAAGTGTGATGAATATACAGCGTGGGCCTTCGGCCCGCGCTACCGATTTTTGTTCCTCCTCCTCTACCCTTTCGTAAGCGCAGTACGCATATTTTTTTCACTAATTGCGTGCAAATTGAATATATATATATATATATATATATATATATATATATATATATATATATATATATATATATATATATATATATATATATATATATATATATATATATATATATATATATATATATATATATATATATATATATATATATATATATATATATATATTATATCATCCAGAAGATGTCGTCGCTCAAATTCCAAAATTAATATATAACTTTACAAATAGTAAGCTCGCCACCCTGTAGCTATTTTAAATTGAGCGCGGCAATAGAAATTCATTCACGGCATTGAGACGGCAAACGTGCAGCGAACAATGTCATCGTATGAATTTAAAATTTTTTTCGTATAAAAATATATATATATATATATATATATACATATAATATAGCTAACTTCACATAAAGTTAGCTCATCACCCTGTAACTATTTCAAATTAAGTGCGACAAAAGAAATTCTTTCACAGCTTTGAAACGGCAAACGTGCAGCGAACGATGTCGTCGTCTGAATTTAAAATTTTTTTCGTATATAAATATATATATATATATATATATATATATATATATATATATATATATAAATATATAAAATATAATATAGCTAACTTTACATAAAGTTAGCTCATCACCCTGTAACTATTTCAAACTAAGTGCGGCAAAAGACATTCTTTCACGGCTTAGAAACGGCAAACGATGTCGTTTTTTGAATTTTCAAATTCAAAAGTTGGTGAGCTATATTTATGTATCTCAGATCCCTTGGAAAGTTGTTTGATAATTTTTCAAATTATTGAAGGATACTCGTTGTTCTATTTATTTAGTATAGCTATATATATATATAAATATATATATATATATATATATATATATATATATATATATATATATATATATATATATATTTATATAATTAAAAATTTCTCACTTCACCTTATTATCTGGTCATTTATATTATAGAGATTTGGTTTGATTTTTGGTTGTTCCAGGTTCGTAAAATCGAATTAATCTAGTAGTTTAAAGTATTTTTACGAACCTGGAACAACCAAAAATCAAACCAAATCTCTATTATATATATATATATATATATATATATATATATATATATATATATATATATATATATATATATATATATATATGTATATATATATATTGAAATATTCTTGCCTGTTTCTGTGATATCACTTATTTTATTTAAATGTTTGCAGTTTCGTGATACTACTACTTTTTCAAGCAAATGAATCCAATATTTTATCAGTTGACATTTTTCACGAAATGTGTGAGTTTCTAGAAAATTTTGAAACATTTAAATCAGTTTGTCATTCTTGAAAAATTGAAAAGTGAAAAAATAATTATCAGAATGAAAAAGAAGAAACTGCTGAACCTCAAACCTACTAAATATACCAAACAGGTAATTTAGTGAAACATAGAAAGTGTTCTGATTTATATTTTCACATAGTTTTTCGTTTTTTTACTTCCAATTTTTCTAAAACTCATAAATATCAATCTTAATTCTTCACAAGCTTTCGGAATCTCAATTTTTTGACAAAACGTTTATTGTTTAAGTTTAATGAAGTCGGGTTTCAAACTTAAATAACCTGCTACTACTGAAAGTAAATATAACTTTAAGAACACATGCTATGGAAACTAGAATTGCTATGGATAATAAATAAGTAAAGATATTAAAAAGAGAACAAGTAAAACAAGTATCACATTTCTTTCACTAAACAGGATCTGCTTAACTAGAAACATAAAAACACAAACTAAAAAGAAAGTATCTATATATTTAATTCAATAATGAAACGCATACTCCTTTACAGGTAGGAATTTTGGGTGTTAACGAAGAGAGATAAACCATAATTGCAACCATTCATGAATCGCCGTTCGAGAAACATTTTACGAATATGGCGGCCCAAGACCATAACAAACGATGAGCTCTGTTGAAGTTCAAGGGAGTAGAAGATAGGTAACCGAATAAAAAAATGAAATTCAGGTAAGTTATTCACACTTAGACAATATTGAAAGAATAGAGGTGTTATTTCTAGAATAACTCTGCTGAAATGTCCATTATGTAAGAGAAGACCAAGGGACCAAAAGAATGTTCTACGCGAAAATTTCAGCAAGAGCTAGTGAAATGGGAAAATGGCAAAAATAGAGTCCAATCTGAATAATTGGTTATCCCCATGTTACATGAGAGAACAAATATATATATATATATATATATATATATATATATATTTATATATATATATATATATATATATATATATATATATATATATATTTATATATATATATATATATATATATATATATATATATATATATATATATATATATATATATATATAAAACAAACTTATAGTTCACTCATTTTGTTAATATATTATATTCATGTAAGGTATATGGTATGGTATTTATTGAAATATAAAGAATATATTGGAATATCATATAATTTTAAATAATAGAAAAGCGATTTTGAATATTATTTGATTTTTATTTTTACAAATTTTCGCCGATATTATTGAATACAAACATCAACATTTCATTAATTATATCAATGCAATAAATGAAACAGAATTAATGAGAAAGTGCTGAAAGTATGTCCACCAGAAATATCTAAAAATATTCCATTATACTGAGATTGAAATGCAATAAAAAAAGTGAACTCCCATTTCTGCGATACAAATTCCTATTTTCACCCGCATAGAACAGTTGGAATAATTTAAATTAATCGTTGCCTAACAGAGTGCTTGCTGTTCAAATTACAAAAACTTATAATATGAAGTGTAAATGGAAAAGCCACCCGTCCAAATAGATCGGGCTGTCGAGTACAGAACTCTACCACACCCACTACGTAAATTGAATTAGAAAAGTGTGCAAATCTGTACGTCAGGATGAGAGTGACAATATGTGCAAACCATTCACTGATAACAGATCTATATAATAATCAGAAATCTACTGAATTTTATCTATAGGATTAATAATCTAAATAATGTATATTCTGGCATTTAAAATCCTAAATACGAATCGTTTAACCATTTGTTTTGCTTGAATTGTTATAATCCAAAAGTATTCGTTATATTGTTCTCTGGATCAAAAACTGATCAAGTAGGTAACTCAATTGTTTTGAACGGTGAAAGATTTCATATTGTCTACCGTTCAGTGAAATTAATGTTTCATAAAATGTTTTGATTGTTTGTGCAGAATATGCTGAGCATGATTAGTTTCGGGGTCAAACATTAGAGAGCAAGATCATCAGCTCAAGAAAATGAAGTCTGTATGGAATTTCACTTATATCTACCATTTTAATAGATAACAAATACATTTACTGTATAATTTTCTACAATTGAAAACGATATACAGACTATAACCTTTTATTTACAGTTTCAGGTGTTCCATTGAAGCGAAGTGTTTTTTATTAGAACCAATTAGACTTTTTATTTTATTATGAAATTAAAAGCATCGTTATTGAAACATCATCTCAGACTTTGTCTCTGAAGCATATAGAATCATAACTCGGAATATTATTTAAAATAGCAAAGTTTCTTATTATAATTAATTCCTCAACAGTCGAATCCAAATTCATATTGATAATAAATAATATCCCTTTATTTTATGTTAGGAGTTTCGGAACATATCCTTATCGTCTATCCCGAACAAGAAGCAGGGCATTTACTATTATTACTATTGTAATTGGTAATTTCAAAACATCTGACAGCGTAGAGGCAGATTCAATCGTTGATATATCGAGGATTATGGGTTCGATTCCTATAGTGGTTAAAAAATTGTATGTATATTGAGATTATTTTAAGCCTATCAGCCAATCGGATCTGGCGTTAACTGTGGGCCCTTTATGAGACAAAAAAATTATATGGTTAAATTAATAAATTCAATGCTTTCAATTAAAATAATGATAACACCTATAACTAATTATGGTCTTCAGGAGTAAGTTTGTGGCTTGATGGAAAGCTTGCTCTATAAAATGCAAATACGTGTCACTGTCACTCAAGTATCTTTTCTGTCACCGTCGCTTTTTAGCAGGTTTTCACTTTGAAAATATATATGTATATATATATATATATATATATATATATATATATATATATATATATATATATATATATATATATATATATATATATATATATATATATATATATACAGTGGCGTAGATAGGGGGGGATCAAGGGGATTAATCCCCCCCCCCCATGAGCCTACGAAAATTATAATAGAATTGAATAAAAGTCTTCGTATCTACGTATTTAAGAATACATGAAATTTATTAAGCGCTAGCACCTCCTTTGATATTATGTATGTGCGATTATATAAAAATCATCTAGATATGTTTTCGTGACGACTGTGCAATTGTGTGTGCAATATCTTCTTATAATTTCAACATTATAATTAATCAAGAAATTGAATCGTTTATCTAATTTTGGGTGAAGTAACTAGTAGTTTTGAGCATATTCTATTCAATGTTCAATTAGTCACTATGAGCAAAAAACATGTTTAAAAAATTTCAAATGTGTCTAATAGAAAATTTTTATTTCGAAAGGAAGAAGTCAACCAAAATCACCTCGCACTTCTTCTCTCTATAAATTGTATACTGTACTTACTATTAAACAAACCTGCTCGAGCTCTTGTTCAATAGTGTAGTATTATATCTAAAGCACGAGCAGTTTTGTTTAATAGTATAGGTAGTATAAAATTTAGAAAGAAAAGAAGTGCGAAGAGGTTTTGATTGACTTCTTTCTTGGTAAATAAAATTTTCCATGTCACACACGTTTTTTGTTCCTAGTGACCGATTAAATTCCTGTTTACATTCGAGGAGCGTGACTTCTGCTCATAGAATATTTACAATCAATGTTTAATATTTCGAATATTTTTTGAGGTATAGTAGGTATCAAAATATGAGTATAACTTTTGGCTTTGACAATTTAATTACTCCATAATATTTTGAAGTTAATAAAAATTTTCTGTGATGGCGTTCAATCCATTTCTGGACTTTGAGAAAGATTTACGAATCATGAGAATATAGTATAGTCAACAAGTGCTTTTTTTGTTCAATTTTTTTCATGAGTCTCGGAAAAATATGAACAAGGTGTCATTCGATTCGAAAGAGCAAGAAGATATTTTTTGAGAACAAGTAGTCTGGCTTGCGAAAGTAGCGCCCATTTGGGACACTTTAACAATAAACATTGTTTAACTATATTAAATATTAAATTAAGGAATGAAAAATTTCAGGTTCTTACTTGATAGGTAAATGAACAATAATCCAGTGACAAAAATTTTTTATCCCGATTTTTCAATTGGTTATGCCATCGTTTTTTGCTGCTTGAACAAGAACATTGCAAGTGTGATAACTGTTCAACTATAGATCTGATACTTTTTTCCTTCATTGGAGCTAGTTTCAAAAAAATGCAGAATAGACACCTGTTGAAAGAAATTAAATTTTTCAGTTTTTTATTAACAATTTACGCACTTTAATTAATCATAACTTTTGTTCTTGATTCTCTTATAAATAACGCATTTGTTCATAACAATTTTTTAAACAGTAGGAGATGAAAATTGAAAAAGCCATTTCCAAGTAGCTTCCGATAATAAAAAACGGATCATTAAAATTATTTAAAAAAATCCATTTTTATTTTGCAAAAGTATACCTACACAAATTGTCAATAAACAACTGAAAAATTGATATTTTATTATAATAATAGCTCAAAGAATGAAAAATAATTTCAGATCTATAGTGAACAGTTATCACACATACAATTTTCATGTTCAAGTTCAAAAAAATTGTTAATTAACTATAGCATAACTGATGGCAAAATCGCTATTATCGCCAGATTATTGCTCATTCACCGATTTAGTAACTGTCTGAATTTTTTTTCCTTAATTTTCATATTCAATATGGAAAAATAATTGTTGAAGTGTCCTAAATGGGTGTGACTTGCCTTAACCAAATTACCCGTTTTCGGCCATATTTTTACCTATCTGAGAAAATTATGAATATTGATCCTACAGTTCCAGGAGTTGAATCTTTCGTTTTCCTCTTCTTTTCGAATCTTTCTTCAGATTTCAAAAATCTCAATTAATTTTTGACATATTGGCAAAGAATCAAACCCCCCTTTTTTCAGTATATTGTTCACAATTTTCGCGAGCGAATTTTCATTTTTCTCAAAAAACGTCTATATGCTATTCCGAATCGAGTGACACCTTGCTCATAGGTGTGTCATAGGAGACTGCTGAAAAAAGTTCAACAAAAAAGCACTTTTTGACTAGACTAAATATATTAGAAAGATTTTCGATGTTTTTCAAGCATGATTTATACGAAATTGACAAAGCAGTTGATAAATTCATCAAAACTGATGAGTTTTATCAAAAACACCTGCCGTTCTCGTAACTTGAAAGTGTGGAAGAAATATTTAAATCGTAAAGGTGATGTTATGCCTAGATACTCAATAATAGAGCTTGATGATTGCCTAGAATTTTTTTTTTCCGAATATCAATATGTTGTTCAGAATATTAGCTACGCTGCGGGTATCGACGTTTGAAGCGAATAAAAACGATTCAAAGGAGCACGATAAAAGAAGTGGACTTGTAATGACCTTTCTGAATATATAAAATTCACTGTAAATTAAAAACTCATGTTTGTCTAATTTTTTGCTCGTGACATTGGAATCACAGCTGACGAAGTCATGAATGTCAAAAAACGCCGAAAACTAAATTTTCTGCTTTAATTTTCCGAAGAATATGTTTAATGATTTATATATCCAATTTAATATGATTCAATTTTTCACTAATTTTTGATAAATTTTTTCCAATTCAAATAATTTGAATTTTTTGCAATTTAATTTAATTTTTCTGCTTATTTTGTACTATCTACATAAAACATTATTTTATCAACAAGAATAGAACTTTAGAAGAAAAACTTATGAAATTTTACACTGTCATATCCCCCCCCCCATCGCAAAAAGCTATCTACGCCACTGTATATATATATATATATATATATATATATATATATATATATATATATATATATATATATATATATATATATATATATATATATATATATATATATATATATATATATATATATATATATATGCTCATATGTATGTATAGTAGTAGTAGTAGTAGTATTTATCAATCACCAAATTACATGAATTCACAAAAAGATACAATAGAAAAAAGAAAGAAATTAGCGATTAATATAGGCAGTAGGAAAGGTTTGTCATACCGAGTCTTATTAACTGATATTTTTCAGCGGAAACATAGGTACTGATGATTCACTTCAGTTTTTGGAAAACTTGTCCGTTAAACATCAATATCAAAATTATTTCCTTTGAATATGGTCAAGATATAATGTGCTTTGAGATACTCGGGCAGACAATATAATGCCTATACTTCTAAAATAGTTTCAACAATATCAATAGTAGTGAATAATATTCTCAGTATACTACAAAAAAGACATAACAAATATAAATCACACATTAATCCAAAAGTATAAAATCTTCCAACATGTATAAACCTATGTATTTTAGCGTTGTTTACACGATAAAGGGCGCAATTTTGAAGCAATAGGGTTGAAAGTTTGTAAATAGGTATTTTCGTATGATATCTTGGATGGGATTGTTTTTGGTTCGAATTGGTTGTGCGGTTGACCCCCCTGGGGGGAAAATAAATCTTATTTACAGGATAAATGGCGCACTTTTGTAGCTATAGGGTTGAGAGTTTGTAAATAGGTAATTTCGTATGATATCTTGGATGAAATTGCTCTTGGTGGACCCCCTGGGGAAGGAAATAAATCTGGTTTACACGATAAAGCTCGCAATTTCAGAGTAATAGGGTTGAGAGTTTGTGAGTAGGTATTTTCGAAAAATATCTTGGATGGGATTGGTTTTGGTTCAAATTGGTTGGAGGGTTGACCCTCTGGGGGAAGAAATAAATAATGTTTACATGTTAAAGGGCGTAATTTTGGAGCAATAGGATTGAAAGTTTGTGAGTAGTTAGTATCGTATGATATATTGGATGGGATTGGTTTTGGTAGGAATTGCTTGGGGGGTTAGCCCCCCAGGAGAAGAAATAAGTCTTGTTCACATGATAGAAAGCACAATTTTGGGATTTTCAATGCAGCTCGCTGCGATAGAGTTTTTTTTTAAATACATTCTTAACCTATGGTACGTGCCACCCTAAGGGGGCGCAAGTACAATAAAATGGTGGCGAGATCATATCCAAGAAAAACTCATTTCAAAACAAATTGATGAAGGTACTGAAAGGAAAGTCTACACACATAATTACAAAGAAAAATACTTCAGTTTTTTTTAGGTCGTAGCATATTCAAGAGAAACTATTATAAAAAAACTTGATTAACTGACTGAAAGGAAAGTACACACACAAACATACGAAACAAAATATCCTTTCCTTTAGGTCGTGATTTAGGTTCTGGCGAAAAAACTAAAAATAAATTATTATTGTCTACAATTTATTATATACGGAGGGCGTGATATGAATAATGGTGGAAGGTTGATAAATGCTGTATTACATGATCTAAATTTGACAAAGAGGATTTTCGCTGACGACAGTTGAGTAAAATGACTCCATAAAAAACGACCTCAAAATCATTTCTAACTGATGATCTGATCATTTCGTTGTTTTGAATGATACCAGAATACAACCAAATAACAGTTCCTCGTCGGTCCTCTATCATCAATGGAAAACCAAATTATTAAGACAAGCAATAAACTATTTTTTGAATTCACCGTTAACTCCAATTCAACCTAAGACAAATAAGTCTGTAATATTGCCAATTTAGTTGAACAGAAGCTTAGTTATCTTTTTCACGCTATAAGCCTGTTTATGCCAAATTAGCTATTGCTGCTAAAGTCCGCCAGCATAAGAATACGGCTCTTATGCTTGGAGCTTAATACGTTTGCATTCTTTGCGCCTGCTTGACTCAATTCAGAAGAGCAGTGAGACTAATAAATTACCCATAATAGAGCATAGATTTGAAAACGAACGGTGCTCGTTGAATTTGACAAAAGTGAAGACAAATTTCAGATGGGCAGAGATGTCGCTCCATTTCTGATGTTAGATCTCGATGTCGGAGTGATGAGCGTTGTTCATCAGCTAATCGACCCGGAATGAAGCGGACGTACTTACGTCGACAGAGAATGCCACGGGCCAGACGTCAGGTATGTTAACTTAATTTCAAAAGCGCCACGACGCAGAGATACATACACTTGGGTCTTGAAATATAGACACAAAGGAGGAAGCAGGTTCTTGTGCTGACCGCAGCACGAGAGTCCTAATCTAAGTGCGAGAGTGGATGTTCAGTAGTAGTGATGCCGCCGAGACGAGAGATTCTCGTCTCTCGTCTCGTCTCGACGAGACCAGAGAGATATTTTCTCTCGAAAAAAATTTCGAGACGAGACGAGAGAAAGCCCCTCTCTCGTCGAGAATTTCTCGTTTCTCTCGATCTCTCGAGCAAACATTTTTTACAATTTTACAAATTAAACAGTTAAGCCGTTATTTATGTCATGTTTCCTATAGTTTTTATCTAAGGATGCAAAAATCGTGATTATATATAAATATTTAGATAGGTATATCTCTCGTAATATCCTTTGAAAATAAGCAGTGTAAATTGTACTTAGTTTTCACGTTATCCATTTTAAATTAATAGCAGGAAGTTATTAGTAGTATATAGTAATAATATATACAGGGTTTGACTAAGTTTGCACTATTTCTATCTTCGATTGGCAAACTAACATCCGTATTCACCATCAGCTGCTAACTTTTTATCAGGCCGCTAAATGCGTAAAGGCGACTACACATATAGCTGTCATTTCTGCTGTATTTTACCATACACACATTCATGTATAATTTTACGAAAAGCTTGTGTCAGCATACTTGTCAAGTAGACAGCTAGGTGCGTAGCCGCCTTTACGCACTCAACAGAGCCTATTAAAAAGTTAGCGGCAGAAGGTGAATACGGCTGTAAAACTTATAGCTTCTTTCTGCTGACTGGTAAAACAGAAAAACAATTAAACATTGCATTTTGGGCAAAAAAACATACCGTATATTATTATACATTTGGATTTTACGTAAATTTCAAGACATAAAGGTCTACATAACTTGTTTTGATTTATATTTTGAGGTTGAGGGTTGATCACTTGGTTGATCATTTTCGTACATGTCGATGTCAATTTTCACTTCTTGCATAGGCGTATAGTTTTTATCTTTGTCACTCTCGTCCATTTCAATATCACTATCGCTTTGATCACTTAAATGTTCTCCAAATTTAAAAAAAGTTTGATCTGTTCTTTTCATGTTTAAATTCTTACAAATAACCAACCGCACGCTATAAGACACAAATCATAACTAAAAGTTTTAAAGAAAAACGATAATAACCCTATTTCCATACTGTTTTCTTTAACAATTATTGTATTGCTTATCTAGATCTCGAACAATAGGTGACAATCCTGATTTATGAGTTTATGGTTAGGTTTACCCCGATGGGGTATTTCTAGGAAATTACATAAATACAATGGTTCGTTCCATCATGTTTATAAGAGACAAAATTATGTGGAACTACTAATATTATCTCAATTTTTATATGACGAATACACAAGTGTATATTGGTACCTTTTTAAGTCCGAATAAATGTTATTTCATGAAAGTTAGTCCAGTCAGGGTCGTCGCGAAAATATTTTTAGGGGAAGAGAAGATACCAATTCTCGACTTGCATTATGGAAGTGCCATCTCATATTATGAGAATCCTATATTATTGAAATTAAACTGGCCAAAAAATAAGAATGAAAAGTTCCCTCGTTTCTTTTTTTACTAAATTAATTACTATTTTACCAACTTTCCCTGTTAAATTTTCCAACTCAAGCGTGGTTGGAAGGGGGGAGGGATGGGGCGTCTTTTCTTATTTATGATGTATGTTCAGTTTTACGTGAACTTAATGTACAAGGTGAATTCTTTAAAAAAAAAACGTTTCTGAGTTAGATGAAGAAAAGGGCTTTATTTACACACCTATAAAAATGCAGGAATTTTAAATATTTATATTTATGCTAAATTTTTTTATCATGCATTGATTGAATCGACTAATAAAAGGTATACATTTAAAAGTAATTAATACATAATATTTTTTTAATAAAACATAATATATGAAAAAGTACACTTCTTTCAGGGATCGTTGATAGTGACCTCACATTCTCCGTCATTTACTATCTAGCATGGTGTTTACATTAGATTAGAAAAAGGACTAGTGCTGACGTCACTGAAAGAATTATAGCATAAGTATATATTCTTAAATGATACAATTAATATACAAATAGGTATTTTGTTCCCCATTTCATTGTTTTATATATTATTTAGGTACTTACTTTTAATAATTTCATTTAATTTTGTAACTGTGTTACAATATACCAAAATACAATAAATTTTTGTAATTATTAAAAATAATATTTTTTTTACTATTCACTTTAAATATCCATTATTGACTGTTTAACTGTTAAACGTTGAAAGTTACATTTTTCACCCGCATACAAGGAAGAAAAATGGCACTTTTTCTCCCTCCTCCGTTAGGGAAGAAAAGCCTCCCTCTACCTCAATACACATTTTTAGTTTTTATTATAAAATTTATTTTTCCTCCCTCTAGTGTCTAGGCATTAGATAATATGAGTTATTTATTACCTCCAATTAATTATTATAATTATGTATGATTACTTGCTTTAGATGTTGTTGTGAAGTATAAGGATAAATCGGAATAAAACTAAATTTTATCGTGTAGAAATTTTTTGGGATAGGTTTGTCGGAAAGGTAGAAAATTATATACATTCTTCAGGAGACAAGTTCATTTCACTGTCGTACCCATAAAAAAAGGTTTGGAGGGAGCAAGCCCTAATAAAATACATAGCGATTTAATATTTTTTAAAGGGTCGAGACGAGACGAGAGAGAGGTTCTCTCGAGCGAGAGAAACGGACTCTCTTCGAGACGAGAGTCACATTTTCTCTCGTCTAACGAGACGAGGCGAGAGAGAGCCTTCTCTCGTCTCTTCTCGTCGAGAGGCAACACTATTCAGTAGGCCAATGCCCAGAAACTGAAAGAACAGAGATGTTTTTAGTGGGTAGGCGACTGCTGCATTTGAACTCACCTTCATTCACACAAATATCAGATGTAGGTTTGTAACTCACGCCTCTTTTAAAAATATTATCGTGGTAGGTATTCTGCAGTCATTTGACCAGGAGCACAATTCAGACGTCTTGCCAGATACGTAGATGAAACAACTTATTTTTCCGGGTACATCCCACCAACCAGAACAACAATCTACCTGAATGCGTTTTTGAATAGAACTAGACAACACTAGGAAGGTTCTACCCTCAGAGGTGCTCAGCTTGCTTAGGCTTGCAGCGGTTCGAATCCAGCATAAACCGCCATGCTCCATTTATTGAAATCTCAGGGCGTTATAAGCTATCGCTTTCCTGAGAGCTACTGAGCTAATGAAAAAATGATTCCTCTGATTCGAGTGCCTACAGAAAATATCTCTTTTTATACTATAAATAGCTGGATATTAGGATTTTAGTTGACCGTTTGAGACTGATAACATCTAACAGCCTCTTTGACATTATGAAGCCTTATCAGAAGGAAGTTTCAGAATTTTTTAGATAGAGAAAGTCGCAAGTAGGTATATTAATTCCATTAATTCGTACGTAGAGAGATGCGATAGAGACTTTACTCAATTTTGAGTGTGAACAACATATGAAATCATTTTACTAATGCTATACGAATGTTCATTTTACTAACATTGTTGTGAGCATCTATGAAAGTTTAAAATAAATAATTTAAATCAAAGTAGTTTCAATCAACTGAAAGTGTGAATAATTTAAATCTACATGTAAATCGGAGAGAGCTGAAATTAGATATTAAAAAAATTAAAGACAACATAATACAAATATTCAATTTGTAGAAGCTAACAAATCAATTTTTTCTGTAATTGAAATTGAATGCTTCTATTCAATATAAAGAAAGAGGAAATCAGTCGAAAATTTTGAAAAACATTCGTCATATACAATAATAATTGTATATGACGATATATATTCATATTTTTTCAATAAATGATAGACTATCCCAATGTATCGCAATAAACAGTGAGGCGAAGGAATGATTTTTATAGTTATACACTTTAGACCTCCTGGACCTCGATCCAGAAATTTTTGGAACGAAGTTCCTTATCGCCCGTTGCGAAAGGGGGCTAGAAGGAAAATATTAAGACCAAAAGTGGTAACGACACTTGCGCGCGCGCGCACGCCGTTTTCTCCCTCTTTCTTTCCGTTTTTTCATCCCGTCTCTTTCTGATCCCACTCCGCTACGTCGCCAATGCGTTGATGTGAAACATCGAAATAATTGTGTGTAAGTTATATGTACAAAAGAACAGATTACGAAAGGAATCAGATATGTCATATTTAAAATGAAAAGATAAAGCTTTACAAATTTCTTCAATAAAATAATGACTACGTAGCGATACGTTATCCTCTCGTTATTAGTGCTCTTGCGTCCAAAAATTACATAGCCTTGACGACCGGGTAATCTAAGTACCGAACCCTGGTGTGTCGTATTTCTGGGTTCGAATCCCAGAGGTGACTCCTGGCTTTTTTCATTTTTTCGTTTACAATCTCGTAAGAGGTCTCAGCCCCATATTTCAAAATTAATCATTTAAGTTTACATTATTTGTTATTCTCTACAATACTAAATTTCCTGAATACTTTTATGTACTAAAATAAAAATCAATCAGCAATTTTATTACAATTCCTTCACTAATCAATCGAAAGGAAATTCGTTCCATCCGGGTGTCCCTTGACACCTCTCTTCTTTTTATCTTTATATATAAAAATAAATTATTTCCCTTGATCCCGCCATCACGCTTGAACGGCTGGACCGAATTCACTAATTCTTTTTTTGTTGTGTTTTTTATTGTCAGAAGAAGGTTCTTATCAAAGAAACAATTAAGAAAATTGCGCGGGAAATTAGAAAAAAAAATGAATCCTTATTTCCCTTGGTCCCGCCATCACGCTTGAACGGCTCGACCGATTTCACTAATTCTTTTTTTGTTGTGTTTTTTATTGTCAGAAGAAGGCTCTTATGAAAAAAAAAAATTAAAAAATTGCGCGGGAAATTAGAAAATTTGAGAATAATTAAAAACAATATAAAATTATTTTTTTGTTGTGTTTTTGATTGTCAGAAGAAAGTTCTTATAAAAGAAAAAATTGAGAAAATTGCGCGGGAAAATAGAAAATTTGAGAATACTCAACCACCATATAAAATTATTTCTAATCTATGTCATTTTAATTTTGTCATGAATTAGAATAGAAAAATTCATATTACTCTCAATTGTATACCCTTCTACTATCAACCCCTATTTTTGCATATTTTCATTTTTTTAAATTTTATCCACAGATCCGCAATAGGGCTGCAAGATGGCAATCGAAAATACCAATAGTCGGTTTGAGAATAGGTCGTAATATATTTTTCATACTCCCAATGATTAACATTTGTGCCGGGTCAGATAGATTGATAGATAGTTAGATAGTTAGATAGATAGATAGAAAGATAGATAATTAGATAGATAGATAGATAGATAGATATATAGATAGGTAGATATACATCGGCAGATAGATAAATAGATAGAAAGATAGATACATAAAAATAATTTATATGTCAGAACGTTTGCCCGGTCAGATAAATTGATAGATAGATATGCAGACAGATAGACAGATATATGGATAGATATATAGATAGATAGATAAATAGAACGATAGATAGATAGTTAGATAGATAGAAAGATAGATAACTATCTAGATAGATAGATATATAGTTAGATAGGTAGATATACATCGGCAGATAGATAAATAGCTGAAAATA
Source organism: Cynegetis impunctata (assembly GCA_030704885.1). Lineage (NCBI taxonomy): Eukaryota > Metazoa > Arthropoda > Insecta > Coleoptera > Coccinellidae > Cynegetis > Cynegetis impunctata. The sequence goes on along the minus strand of JARQZK010002932.1, from coordinate 292,149 downwards.
ATTTATATGGCAGAACAACGTTTGCCGGGTCAGCTTGTATATATATATATATATATATATATATATATATATATACATATAGATATATATATATATATATATATATATATATATATATATATATATATATATATATATATATATATATATATATATATATATATATATATATATATATATATATATATATATATATATATATATATGAATTCTTGATTTTTACCTGTTTATCGTATTCATATATATATATATATATATATATTCCAAGAGATGTCATTTATTAGTATAACAAGTTTATTTCAAATATTAATTTTTATAATTAAAATTCATTGGACGTTTCAATGAAGTTTCCATCTTAATCAGCAGAATGTTCGTCGGTAGTTATCACAATACTACTTGTACTCAAGTATTATTGTGACAACTACCGACGAACATTCTGCTGATGAAGATGGAAACTCCATTGAAACGTCCAATGAATTTTAATTTTAAAATGTAATGTTTGAAATAAACCTGTTATACCAATAAATGACATCTCTTGGAATATATATATATATATATATATATATATATATATATATATATATATATATATATATATATATATATATATATATATTTATATATATATATATATATATATTTATATATATATATATTTATATTTATATATATATATCTTTATTTATATATATATATATATATATATTATATATATATATATATATATATATATATATATATATATATATATATATATATATATATGTATATATATATATATATATATATTTATTATTTGTTTTACGAATCGTGAATTTTATGTATTAATTTCAAAATAAGGGTATTCGATTCCTGGGTGGTGAGTAAATGAGTAGTACTCTTATATCTTCGCCAAGTTTTTTCAAAACTTTATCTGCTTCTTCAGGGCTTCTACAAAATTAAAAATAATATTAAAAAGTGTGTCACTCAACCTACATTTGTTGTTATTACCGACTTTGAGGTTAACTAAGAAATATTACGTCTGCCATAACAAAAACTTCCACGAATTACATACAATCCCCAAAATCAACTTTGGAAAAATTCACAAATTTAAAATATACAACTATAAAATTACATCACATTTAGTTCTCAAAATACAAATTAACAGTCAGTCCTAGTTGAAAATGGTAGTTTGTTATACTGTCAATGTCTTCATAGTTGGTCAACGTTATTATGGTCTCATTCTTTATTTCCATTATCCAGTTGCCCATCGTATGTCTCACTGTTATGTATAGTAGTCAATAAGTACGAATAGATATTACTCAGTTTTTGTGTATCCGCCTTTTTATTTATGTCTGCGTTGTGCCTGTGTATATTAATCATCTCATAAACAATTCTTTTGTGGTAATTCCTCTCTGTTTTTATGACTTTTACCTGTTCGAAGTCTATCCTGTGATTATTAGCGTTAGCATGTGTAGCTAGTGCACATCTATCTCTACCATGTCTAACGTCACTAGCATGTATGGCTAAACGGCTTTTCAGCCATTGTGACGTTTGACCAATAAATACAGAATCACATTCACAACAATTCAGTTTATAGACAACATCATTGCAGAGACCAACTGGTATTTTGTCTTTCAAATGTGAGTACAATCCTGATATGGTCCTTGCATTTGTTGTGATTATTTTAACAGTACTGTGGTTTTTAAACAGTTTTTTCAGTTGTATTGTTAAGCCATCTATTTGTGTCATTTTGGCATAAATTGTCACATCTTCTTGCGTTTTTACTATGTTTTGTATGAGAGTTCCGTATATCATTATTTTTGTTTTTGTTTGATGTTGCTGCATATAATAATTTGTTTACCATAGTTGGTGGATACGAGTTTTGGATCAACATATCACCAAGTCTGTCTATGCCCTTCTTTGTGAAATCAATATGGGAATTTTTTTCAATTCGATTTTTCATTTCTTTGATGAAATTCACCTTCACATTGATGGCTTGGTTCGAATGGTAGTTAATGAATCTATTAGAACATGTTTGCTTCCTATACCAGTTTAGTTTGATCATACCATTCTGTCTGTGTACTTTGCAATCTAGAAAGGGTACTGAGTGATTTTCATCTTCCAACTCTAGAGTGAATTTTATATGTTCACTATAATTGTTGAAACACTCTAGTAACTCTATATCCCGATTGGTTGGTAACGTTAGGATCATGTCATCCACAAATTTCCGTATGAATGGTAATGGATATAAGATACCTGAAGGATATAATATAGCTTCTTTGGATGTAGTTAATCTGTTTGGTAATTTAACTAAAGAAGAAATAAAACGAGTAACTAAGTTGAAATGGCATAAAATAGCAGAGCACACTAATATAGATGAAGACCTATTTTTTAAAATATTAGACTTTATACTAGATAACAACTATTGCACATTCCGAGGAAAATACTATAGACAAGTTATTGGATGTGCCATGGGCTCAAAGCTTAGTCCAATATTAGCACAATTTGTAATGGACCATTTATTGGATGAATGTATACCGAAGTTGACATATCAATTACCATTCATACGGAAATTTGTGGATGACATGATCCTTACGTTACCAACCAATCGGGATATAGAGTTACTAGAGTGTTTCAACAATTATAGTGAACATATAAAATTCACTCTAGAGTTGGAAGATGAAAATCACTCAGTACCCTTTCTAGATTGCAAAGTACACAGACAGAATGGTATGATCAAACTTAACTGGTATAGGAAGCAAACATGTTCTAATAGATTCATTAACTACCATTCGAACCAAGCCATCAATGTGAAGGTAAATTTCATCAAAGAAATGAAAAATCGAATTGAAAAGATTTCCCATATTGATTTCACAAAGAAGAGCATAGACAGACTTGGTGATATGTTGATCCAAAACTCGTATCCACCAACTATGGTAAACAAATTATTATATGCAGCAACATCAAACAAAAACAAAAATAATGATATACGGAAATCTCATAAAAACACAGTAGAAACGCAAGAAGATGTGACAATTTATGCCACAATGACACAAATAGATGGCTTAACAATACAACTGAAAAAACTGTTCAAAAACCACAGTACTGTTAAAATAATCACAACAAATGCAAGGACCATATCAGGATTGTACTCACATTTGAAAGACAAAATACCAGTTGGTCTCTGCAATGATGTTGTCTATAAACTGAATTGTTGTGAATGTGATTCTGTATATATTGGTCAAACGTCACAATGGCTGAAGAGCCGTTTAGCCATACGTGCTAGTGACGTTAGACATGGTAGAGATAGATGTGCACTAGCTACACATGCTAACGCTAATAATCACAGGATAGACTTCGAACAGGTAAAAGTCATAAAAACAGAGAGAAATTACCACAAAAGAATTGTTTATGAGATGATTAATATACACAGGCACAAAGCAGACATAAATAAAAAGGCGGATACACAAAAACTGAGTAATATCTATTCGTACTTATTGACTACTATACATAACAGTGAGACATACGATGGGCAACTGGATAATGGAAATAAAGAATGAGACCATAATAACGTTGACCAACTATGAAGACATTGACAGTATAACAAACTTCTATTTTCAACTAGGACTGACAGTTAATTTGTATTTTGAGAACTAAATGTGATGTAATTTTATAGTTGTATATTTTAAATTTGTGAATTTTTCCAAAGTTGATTTTGGGGATTGTATGTAATTCGTGGAAGTTTTTGTTATGGCAGACGTAATATTTCTTAGTTAACCTCGAAGTCGGTAATAACAACAAATCTAGGTTGAGTGACACACTTTTTAATATTATTTTTAATTTTGTAGAAGCCCTGAAGAAGCAAATAAAGTTTTGCGAAAGCTTGGCGAAGGTATAAGAGTACTACTCATTTACTCACCACCCAGGAATCGAATACCCTTATTTTGAAATTAATATATATATATATATATATATATATATATATATATATATATATATATATATATATATATATATATATATATATATATATATATATATATATATATATATATATATATATATATATATATATATATATATATATATATATATATATATATATATATATATATATATATTTATATATATATATATATATATATATATATATATATATATATATATAACTGAGATTGAATTCTCGCACATCACTTGGTGAAACATCATAAAAAATAAAGTATAAACTTCAAAATAAAACACACTTGACTTATGTTTCACGATATAAAAATAATAAGATACTGTATTTAGCAGAAACGAATAGTCGACATGTTTCGAGTTATTATAATGAGTTCATAACTCGAAACATTTCGACTATTCGTTACTGCTAAATACATGATCTAATTATTTTTATATAGGTATATATTTATTATCTACTTGGAGCTAAAAAACCGAGTTTAAGAGAGAGTTCAGGTGCACCCTCTATGAAAGTAAAACCTTCTGGCGGTATAAACATTTTTGTCTTACAGCTGAGCTTTTTTAGATTATGGTGGTATATAAGGATTTGTGCACGTCCACAGATCTACCAGATTGAGTAAGATGCTTGAAACTTCTTATGTGGATTCATTCGAAGTGAGGAAAATGCATACATATTGCACATTTCTACACGAATTCCAAATTCAGTTAGAAGGCTTGAATTTTGTACTCAAAGGTCTATGTTCGGGAGGTGCTATTTGCGGTTTCAAGTGTTTTTTCTCACCGCCGTCATTTTGATATAAAAATTTTATGGATTGCTGGAGGTATTCAAGCATTCTGCATCTCTTCAGTCCCTCCAGATTGTTAAGAATTTACACATAATAATATCAAATACACCTCGCGAATAATCTGATTTTCGTGCTTTCTTGATCCTTTGTTACATAAGATCAGATTCAACTAATATTTTAATTTTCTGCTTCAATTTCACACTTACCGTTATATTCCTATTTAGAAAGTCAATAACAGGGAGAATCCCTATGTGAATATTCAGAAAATTATAACATTGTTAGTCAAACGGCTTTCTTCGCAAAACGATGACTCAACAATAGATAGTACATTATACATGTTTCTTATTAAAATATCAATCAAGCGTGGTGGTGACATGTGCACGTGCCGCTCACGTGCGGTAAGAAGCATCCCTCTGAACTTCCAGCTTTTTGCATCGATAACACAGGTAAGTTTATTGTTGAGTTTTCCTGCTTTGTATTTCAAAAGGCATACTACAAAGGCTCAAATAAATATTGTTTCATAAAGATGAGCACACCGACTGCAATGAATCATGAGGCATTAATATTGAAACTCTTTTAATGTTACTATATTTTCGAAGATTAGTGAAAACTTAATTCATAATAAATAAATTAATGAGGTTATAAAATTGTATGTCATAGATTATTCATAAATTCTATAAATGAATCTTTTAGTCCAGACTATGGTTAAATCAGTTTAAAGTGAAAAAACAGCATATCTTTAAGCTCGCATTCTTCTTTAATTTCAACATATAAAGTCTCAACACCGTACATCACTTTGAAGGGCGCTGTGAGGGTGCGAGTAAAAATCAAAACTGAAGAAAAAATATGAAATAGGTGAATCCACCGAAAGCCAATTTCATAACATCACCCTATCCACGTAGCAAAGGTAAACCTTTAGTTAACTCAATGTAGAGGAAATGTACAGGTGTACAAAATCTTGAAAACCAAGAAAAAACAAAAAGCCTTCACATGAAAATGGCGTCGGTTAGGAAAAAACATTTATACCGCCAAGAGCCACTTTCTTGATATCAACTTAATCAATGTACCTATAAGTTTTCATTTTTTCAACTCAATTTAGAGAGGTTTGGATGAAACCCCCTCCGCTATATTCCCAAAAATTTTAATCTTTCTGAAGATACTGGAGGGGTTCCCAAAATTTTGAATGAATTTTCCAGATTTCGATAGTTTTGAGAGCAATCCCAGATAACTATTGATAAATAAAGATATATATATATATATATATATATATTTATTTTTTTAAATTTTATATATATATATATATATATATATATATATATATTTAATATATATATATATATATATATATATATATATATATATATATATATACAGTGCTTTCATGATGAAAGGAACAAATTCATTAAAAAATTAGGTTTCTATTTCATGTTAAAATCCTTGGACAGGTCGATTAGTATTTTTATTTGGGCATTTTTCGCAATAAAAATTTTGTATACAGGGTGTCTCATTCAAGAGCTATGGCTTTGTCATTAGTTTTTTTAAAGGTAATACCCTGTATATTATTTCACTTTACAATTCTACGATAAATTCTTATCACTTTTTGTGAACATACCATATGCCTCAACTCGATGGATTGCCAGAAACGGAGATAGTGGGTAATGAGAGGTACGATATGAAAACACACAAATGTAATTACTAATTTAATTTTTACATATGTTCAATCTGTTGTCCGTTTACTTTGAGACATTTTTGAAGTCGATTCAATGTTTCCCGTTGCACATTTTCAATTACTTCTGGACTGATAAGTCTTATTTCCTGCCTGATTCTCTCTTTTAGATCATCAATATTATTTGGTCTATTCAAATAAACTTTAGACTTCAAATAACCCCATAAGAAAAAATCAAATGGGGTTATGTCCGGTGATCTTGGCGGCCACTCAATCGGACCTCTCCGTCCTATCCATCTGTTGGGAAAAGTTGCATCAAGAAATTGTCGAACAGCGATTGAATAGTGAGGAGGTGCCCCATCTTGTTGAAACCATATTTCGTTATTAGGTATGTCAGGATCTTGTGGGTTAGGAAACAAAACAGCTAAAGCCGGAATGAGTTCGAACTGGAGAAAGTTCAAGTAGTCCTCTCCGTTTAGTGTTCCTTCAAAAAAATAGGGACCAACTATACGATTTCGAACAATCGCTGCCCATGTATTAATTTTTTGAGGCCGCTGTGTGTGGCATTCTTGCATCCAATGAGGATTCTCGGTCGCCCAATACCTACAGTTTTGTCTGTTGACGTGGCCATTTAAAGTAAAGGTGGCTTCATCAGAAAAAATTATGTTTGTAATGAAATTTAGATGTTGATTATGAATTTCAAGAATCTGCTCACAAAACTGTACTCTGCGGTCAAAATCGTCTTCTAATAATTCATGTACCAGCTTAATTTTATAGGGATGATACTTATTCACCTTAAGTATTTTATGCACGGACCCTACTGATAAATTGAAATTATTGGAAATTGTAGTAATGGATGTATGAGGGTTATCTTGGCTTTCTAGTAGAACGTTCAGCACTGTTTCTTCAGATACTCTCGGTGGTCTTCCTTTAGGTAAATCTCTAACGTGGCCGTATCTCCTGAATTTTGATTCAATTTTGCTGACTGTCGATCTAGTAATTGGCGGACGATCAGGATGATTTTCATTGAATAGATTGCAGACTTCTTCTTGTGAACGCACCCTATCTCCAAAACCAATCATCATAAGTACTTCAATACGTTCTCTCTCAAGTAATTGCATTTTCTTAAACAATGAAGTAGTGTAGTGCCTGGAGCGTTAAAAACGTGAAAACTGCGGACTATACAGCACCAGTGAATGAATTCAGATGGTACATGTGAAATTTCATTCTTCAGATTTAATGACAATGTTTACCAAAATTTTTTTTTGTACTTTTAATCCACATTTTAAATCTCCAGGTGCTCCACTATCTCCGTTATAATCTGGGAATCCATCAAGTTGAGGCATATGGTATGTTCACAAAAAGTGATAAGAATTTATCGTAGAATTGTAAAGTGAAATAATATACAGGGTATTACCTTTAAAAAAACTAATGACAAAGCCATAGCTCTTGAATGAGACACCCTGTATACAAAATTTTTATTGCGAAAAATGCCGAAATAAAAATACTAATCGACCTGTCCGAGGATTTTAACATGAAATAGAAACCTAATTTTTTAATGAATTTGTTCCTTTCATCATGAAAGCACTGTATATATATATATATATATTTATATATATATATATATATATATATATATATATATATATATATATATATATATATATATATATATATATTTTATATATATATATATATATATATATATATATATATATATATATATATATATATATATATATATATATATATATATATATATATATATTTCAATTGTTCTTGCTGCGTTGTATTGTTACTTGTCTTTAATTGGCAATAATAGGCCATTTGAGTTAGAAAAGCGTTTTAATGGGGAAGTTAACGTTTTTTCATGAGATTCATGACGTTTTATTTGATGGATTGAAATTAATTAGGCGTTCATTGATGCCAAAAAAACGGACGACCATGTTTCATAAAAAAATTTACGGCTGTGGTCCTCTGTCTTCAGTTATTAATTACGTGCATTTCATTTCAACATTAGCAGTCAGGTCTGATAATATCAGATGGTAAGGAAAACCACAGAAAGCTCTGCGTTCTTTATATATTCTTTATATTACAGTGTTACTTGTGAATCTTTGTCAGTAGTGAACAAGAGATGATTTGGCGTTTCACTGCATTCGGACTGTGCAGTACTTATGCGATCAAATAAGATCGCTAAAGATTTTTATCGCAATTATAATGCAATGCTCCCATCAGTCATAATTATTGTGTGAGTAAGTGAGTATATTTCGAATAATATTCCATAATTTTCAATTTCAAAAAAACTTGAACTTGGATTGGTCACCGAGGAACTAATCTCTAGAGGAAAAGCGCTCATTGAGCGCGGAAATTGGCATTGGTGTTAATAAGTTTTGTCCTCGAAAACAACTCCATCTGAACACTGCTGTAACTTCAATGGTCGATTTAAGCCTACATTCAATAGTAAGAAACTATAAGAAGACCAAAGCATTCTATGGCGTTTAGGTACTTCAATAACAGAAGCAGACTTCTGTCCTTTATGTACGGAAAAATATACATATTCAAATACTGACGAATGTATTTAGTGCATGAATTGCAACGACTACTAGCATGAAGAATGTACTTCGTATTAGAGAAGGATTTTTGGTTGTGATAACTGCCTATACTAATGATTCTTAAAAAAATTATATTTTTATTACATTTATTCCTACTGTTGATATCTGAATATCAAATTTAGTTTCTCAAAATTGTATATGTTTGATTGAATGAAACTCTTCGAGTTCTCTCTTGTTGTTTAAGTTTTTATCAATTTTTTTTGAGAAAATTTTGCTATTATTCAAAGACTAATAGCTTGTAAACAATATATTGTTGTATGTAGTTGTGTTATAATGAAGAAGCTTGCTTTCTGGTAATTGTGTTCAATTAAATTATAGCAAACAATGCTTACGGCAACGTACAATTACCCGCAACGCGGGTCAAGTGAGAAGATTTCGATTTCATGTAATTAAATGATTATAGAAAAAAAGCTGTTTGGATTTCTATTATTGTTTTTGATTGAGTTTACAGGCCATTGAATGGTTTATCTCAGAGCCCTGCTTTTATATACCTAACTATTTTATATTATATGTAGTGAACCGTTATTTACCAAAGTGCAGACACTTCACCCGAATGACTCTATTATGGTTTCACAGAAATGAAATTCATATACCAATCTAATTCCACATTCGCTCTTCAATGGAATTTATTATCAGTAAGAAATAAATTTCTTAGAACTCCATTCGAAGGTAATTAAGTTTACATACGTAACCGGAAATTTGAGGAATATCGATATAATACAGGTTGATGCAAGACATTATTGCATCATTATTATTCACAGAATATCTAGTAGTTGTTGATAGTGGATATAATAAGGTTTCCAAAGTTACAAAACACAACCAATTCAAATGTTTTTGTTACTACAAAATTCAATAGAGTGTTATGCAGCTTGAATCAGATAGAAAGAGCTTGGAAATTCCCAATTTGTATCATTTATATCACACTTTCACGGTATCTGCATAATATTTTTTTCAACACTGATGCATATCGTCATTTTACTGTTAAGGACCAAATTATTACTCAGACAATCGCCGATAAAAATGCGAGCGTCATGGGGTATTGCTGTGTTCATCCCCCTTTCCCTTTTCTGCCATTTTGGCCCCCAGGGATACCGCCGGAGTGCAGTTCCGTGTTCGCATTACTCTTGATTTCTGCCATGAAGCGACGGCAGAGCGAGGTGTCCTACACGGCTGCCGCCAATGCAGCCCCAATTCCGTCTTGAAACTGTGTTCTGATGTTTATTAACACGCGGAGACTATTCCGAAGGTGTTTTAGTTGTTTAATTTTGGAAAGTTATTATCTTTCATGGATTATTTCATTCAAGAAGAAATTGTTGAATGTTTTTTGTAGTGAAATATCGTTTGTTATATTTCAGATTTGAGCAAATAATCTAGCAAATAATATATTAAGCACAATTACAGAGATCTACTACATTCTCATATAATAGGAAATTATTTGAGACCATACATGTTGCATTCTGACAACAAACAGTAGGGGAGAAGTGGCAGTTTACTAAACTGAGCAAAATAATATACTTTTGATGGAAGAAATGATAATTTTTTTTTTCAAATACTATTCATTTATTCAAGTAGACAACTTCTTATCTTAAACAATATGAAAAAATTAACGAAATATTCATTTTAAAAATATGTGTCTTTTGGCTCTTCCATAACATTTCGGTATTGGAAGAGCTACTAAAAGTTATGAAAGAGCCAGTTTCTATTATGAAGTGTAAATGTGAAAACAATGCAAAATAATAATAATTGTACGATTACAAAAAAACAGGAAGACACTTCTAACAAATCTTTTTTAAAAACTAATGAAATGTTTGATTCTACCAGTCATTTTAGGTATTTCTAACAAAGGCTTCAATATTTAAATAATATTCTGTCATACCTATTATATAATCAGACTTTTTAGGAACTTTGGAGTATATAATGTATGTTTTTAAAATTAGAAACATGTCTTGCAAAAAAGTTCAATTTTCTCATAATGCCACAGGATTCATGGGCCCGAACAGAAAAATCAAATTTTGCACTGAAACTGCAATCTTAATTACAGTTTTCATGTGATCACCGCTATTTTTATTTGGTTTTGAGTTTTTTTGCTCCGAGCAACCTTTTTTCTCACTTCAGCAAATACGATAGTCATAACGATTCAATCATCTTGCAGTACGGAGTTTTTATTAAGGGTTGTTAAGGACTGTTTTATGGTATTTTTTTTATAATAATTTTTGGTTTCTTTACATTACCCTCTTTCTCTTATAAGTTTTTCTTTTCGGAAATGACAGTCGCGACTGTAGACGACATTTTTCTATTATTGCGCCTCGAGCTTTATCTTGGCCCTGCTTTAGAAAATGGTCTCATCATTTCCAAAGATATAATTTGTTGTCTAGAAGTACTCGGAATCGCAACAGTAGGGGTAGAGGTTAAATGGGTAGATGGTAATGTTAAAGTAGTATCAGAAGAAATGAATATTTATTATTATTTTATATTATTTACTCAATTCAAATGCAAGGCTATTAAAGAGCCGGTTATAAAAGAGCTAGCTCTTTTAAGACCCCTTTACACCCGGCTCTTTCATAACTTATTCTTTGAAAAAATATAACCTTTAAAATGAAAACAATATGAAAACTTTTGTGGCATAGTTTTCACGTAGTTGCAAGGCCAAATGTATGCACAAACTCAATCTACATTCCATTTACCTGTATTTATTCACAATAAAATAACAAAAACTAAGTTAATCGAAACAAAATAAATACTTTTTAGTGCCAAAAACGTTGACTAGATGTACCGGCGTCCGTTGGTTTCGACTGTCAAATCTTTGTGGGTGACGGGAAATCAGTGTTGCCACTTGAAAATAAAGTTACCAACATAAACTACCAAAATAATGTGAGTGGCTCTTTCAAAACCTGGCTCCTTCATGCCACTTCTCCCCTACACAGGTATTGAGACAATCGTATATAATAAGGAAATGTTGGATCTAGGTTGCTAAACTGCTTAGCTAAAGCATTCATCAGAAAATAATGATGATAGTCTCAAACTTGTCATATTGCAAAACAGCTTTTTTCACTTGATCATATTTCAGATATTTTGAATACTGTTCTACAGCTTATACAAGCAAGAATCGAATTAATTGATAACTATATAAGTTTTATATATTTCTATGAAATCATAGATAAATTTCTGTAATAAACAATAATTGTTATGATAGTAGATTTAATTTAAAAATATCTCCATTAATAAATTCATATAATTTTGTATACCTACATTTCGATAATTAGTAACCTAGTAGATACCTTCCTCTACAGGTGTGGATCTTGTAGTATTGTTATCTAAGTCTCTTATACATAAACCATATGGTACGGAACTCTTCGTGCGCGAGTCCGACTCGCACTTGCCCGGTTTATTGTATGACATCAGTACCTTCGTAGAAACAATTAGACCATCCACCCTACGCTATTACCCTATGATTTAAATGAGGTTTCACTGAACCATAATAATTTTATTTAAATTTGAGTTCTACGAAGACGTCTCCTAAAACTTGAATTTTGGCAGGAGATTTATGATTCTGTCAACAACTGATGCTGGCTGGGTGTCTCTTGTTTCTAATGCATATCAGTTGTAATTCCTAGATATTTGTTGATGATGAAATGCATATTTCAGATATCACTGTTTAAATGACAATTACATATTACATAAGATATTCATAAGAATGAATAAAAAACTCAATGGATTTTATATATTATATTTATTCAGTGTCCTTGGTAACGAAGCAATTTATCATTCTGAAAATGGTTACTTGTGTAGTTGGCTCTAATCTATCGATCAAAAATATTTTCAGTGCATTGAAAATTTGAAATAACTTGATAATTTCAATAAGACATTATTTACCATACCCATGTGCTATTTATCTGTTCTGTGAAAAGGAATTAATGGATTTGTGACCCTCCTCCTCTCATTGTTTTGTATTTAATGCTATCGATCAGTTGGTGATGCAGGCCTTGTTTGCTTTGGACCGGTGTCATGTACACTTTACTTTGAAAAAATGAAAAAATTGTGAAAATCAAGTGGTCTGAGATCGGACAATCTAGCAGGCCATTGACTCTGTCCTGGCCATTCAAACCAGAGATCTTTGAACATTTGAAATAGCTCCGTTTTTACTTACCTACCGTAGACGGTACCGTCTAAGGCAGATGTGGATATTTTGATGCTTTGTGAACTTTCTTAACCAGCTCCGCTAGGAGGTTTGTTCGATTAGTTTTAAATAAATGTCCTAGTTTCACTTGATTATATATATATATATATATATATATATATATATATATATATATATATATATATATATATATATATATATATATATATATATATATAGCGTATTCAACTTGTAATGCGCATGATTCATGTAATACAATTCATTGTCTATCTTGATTCGTATAAAAAATTTATATGTCATAATTAATCGAAGAGAAACTTCTCATTTCGTCCCGTCAGTGATCCTGATTGTGCATATTTCACAAACAGGAACGTATATAATGTCTAATTAAGTGCATATGTCGATATCAATAAATCAGAACAGCAGTCTACTACCGCTCAAGTAAGCCATGCGGTCACGTGTTCGGCATTAACTAGGTTGCCCATGGACCACCAGCCGCCTCTGGATTTAATCCACTTGTCGTGTAGTTATTAGCTAGGATGGAATTCTAGTAGGGTAATATTGCAGCATGAGAGAATATAGCAGATTCATGAAACATGAAAGCGCAGTAATCACTTTGAATATTTAAATATGAATGATAAAAAAAAACGTCAAAAAATCTTAATATATAGTAATCATAATTTAACCTAACATAAAATTCACTGTGACCAGACACATTGAAATGCGTTTTTTCACGTTTTTCTTATATTTTCTGTGTCTTATGGAAAAACCTTCGCTATCTTGTACTTATAATATGTAGTGTTTCAAAATTTCTGAACATGTAACTGCTGGTAGGTAGATGTATCAATTATGATTTGTGTTTTGTATATTTGTATAATGAGCTCACATGTTTTGTGTTCTGTTATTTATATTATTCGTTGAAATTGATTGATAAGTTTGTAAGATTACCCCTGTGATAATCATCATCGTATCCATAGCTGAGGTAACCACAACGATAACCTTAGTTTTTAGAGAGATTTCAAGGCCATCAAAAAATCTTCTCAGTACGGTGATGGTAATGTTATTTTTGCTAACCATAACCATGAGAACGATGACTAAACTAAGATATTTTAAACCCCTACTTTAAATTTCATTTATTGACAGGTGACGGTGCGGTGATCCTTATTATGTTTTGGTTTTCCGAACCTCCGAATATCTGTGTTCAGTGTATTTTAATCGAAAGAATATATATAATATTTGAAATGGAGGATGATTTGTAGAATATTATAAATCGAAGAAACCGTGATGCAGACTTAATAAGACAGATTATACTGCGGTCAGCTTAATAACCTAAATCCTTCTTCTGCATAACCATAAATCTAGTATTTAAGTTCATGCTTTTGTTGTTTTTATTTTACGTCAGATTTCCACTGTAGCATTATGAATCAACTTATTAGATTTTCATCCAAATTTTTTATATAAATTTCATTTAAAACAAAAATTATTCGTTAATTTTGTTCACAATGATTATTGTTTTCATGGTATTTAAATTTTCCTCAAATGAAATTATAATGTCCCTGAAATAACTCATGATGTTGCTACTATAATACCTGTAGATAATGTTAATTTTCAAGTTTTCATTCAATGAAATAAATGTATATTATATATTTTTATATATATATATATATTTATATATATATATATATATATTTACATATATATATATATATATATATATATATATATATATATATATATACATATATATAAATATATACATACATACATATACATATATATAAATATATATACATACATACATATACATATATATATATATATATATATATATATATATATATATATATATATATATATATATATATATATATATACCGTACCAAAGTATGGAACCAAGTAAATATCTTTTGAACGAAAAGTACAATATTTATGCAGGTGAGTCCAAAATTTATCTCATACACATTATTTTGTTGTTAATATACTTCCGGTTGAGTAGGAAATACCCTCAACTTTTTCAATTTATATGGAACCGCCTGTATATCTTTGCAGATGTTGAAAAATAGCTTGAGATTTCGAATTCGTACATACTGGGTCTAGTGTAAAAAATATGTATATTTGCTTCATTTGAGTTTTTTACATTACCGTAAAAATCTATCAGATAAACAAATTGATGTTGTGTGTATGCATATATGTAGTAAGTATGTGATAATTTGCGCCATTGCACTTACCTACAAAGTTTTATAATTATTGTCCTTTTCGTTCATAAAATATTTACTCGGTTCCATACTTTATCCCAACCCTGTATGTATATATATATATAT
Organism: Cynegetis impunctata; assembly: GCA_030704885.1. Taxonomy (NCBI): domain Eukaryota; kingdom Metazoa; phylum Arthropoda; class Insecta; order Coleoptera; family Coccinellidae; genus Cynegetis; species Cynegetis impunctata. Next base: position 276,688 of record JARQZK010002932.1, on the reverse strand, counting down.
ATATATATATATATATATATATATATATATATATATATACACGGCTTTAGTTTTAATACAAAATTTAAAACAGAGTCTTTGCTAACCAGTTAGTAGAAGCTAGAGAATATTGAGGAATTACATGTATTCCATCATCAGGGTAACTACAACAGTAACGTTACTCGTGAACGTTACATTCATTTTAATTCTCTTTGAATTTGCTTATAATGTCCCTGGAATAATAACTCCTATTATCATTGAATGAAATAAATGATATGATTCAAGTTCATTGACAACTTTAGCATTGATTAAGTATCATATTAGCTTTCGAGAAAATCAAATATAATACATTCTTGAAACAAATGATTCAGAAAATAAAAATTGATATTCGAAATAAATTTGAAAATCGACGAATTTACTTCCACAAAAATAAATTTTCAGGGCTATTAGATAGACTGAAAATGCGAGCAGAGATCTTCAAATTTTTCACTTATGAAAAGTCAAATTTTCGCCATGATTTTCCAATTTCACTCTAAATTGCTCGAACAACATTCCCGAGATTTCTTGGAAAATATAAGTATAAAAAATCTGAAACATTCGGCACACCAAAGCGAAACAGTTGATCAGAGTTATACCCCGGGCGTGCAGTGCTAAGCGACGCACCCCCATCACCTGGCAACGGTGATGAAATTCGGCTTCCATTGGAAAAAGCCAACTTCAACATTCAATATCTTTTCGTGAAGTGAGCCGGGAATGCAGAATACTTTGAAATTAAAATTTCAATTGCAATATTGTTCTATTTCATTGAATACATACCTGATGATTCCAAAACAACGGAATTTACATTCTGTCAAAGCTGGATAATATGAATATTTCGATTGTTTATGAAATATTGACATTTATTTCCAGGATAGCAATTTTTTATGTTTTGTTCAGAACGCTGCAAGCCGAAACGCATAGTTATTAACTATTTAGAACACAAAGTTGTGAATTGAGATGGATTTCCACAAACTTATATGTGTAAATGCAATTCAATGACATATTTGAATGGAGAAATGAGACAAAATTCAGAGGCGGCCAAGTCAGTGTGCACGTTCAGACGAAATAGCAAAATCTATATATAAATAGGTGAAGAGGTGTACCCCATTTAAGCATATTGCTCTGACTGAGAAGAGAAGTGTGAGATTTGGAATAGTAAAAATTGATATACAGAAGGACTACAGAAAGCTAAATATCAAAATGTGTCATAATAATACCTATACTAGGTACATAAATTGAACAAGAAAAATTCTTCAATAATTTAAAAAATTATAAAATATGTCTTTCAAGGGGGCTGGTTATATGTATTCCCCGACAAAGCTGTTCAGATCTTATTAGATCTCATCATCAAATTTGCTTATTTGACTTGGAAGGAAATCAAATCAAATTTCTAATTGTTTCCTAATACAACTCGTGACCGAGCTACTATCTGGATAACAACCCAGAGCGCCTTCCACCAAGGACATTGGAAACCAATAGTTCACCGCTGAGATCGAAAATGTATAATACCTTCGGGAGAATACATAACTTCTTGACATGAAATGTCTACTCTGCAACTATGGCGTATGTTGACGATTTCTATAATTCACTGTTGGATTGTGAATGTAGAATTCTTCGTCGAGCCTCACATATATAACAAGCTCCCTTCGAAAGTTGTTTGATAATTTTTTTGATTATTGAAGAATTTCACTTTATGTAGTATATATAAATTGACCATGGTCAACTTGTATATTTTTCATGAACTGATTTTCAATACGTTTTTAAAAACGCTAAGTTAGTGTGCTTTGGAACCACATATACCACAGTTGCAGAGTAGACATTTCATGTCGGGAAGTTATGTATTGTCCCGACGGTATTCTGCATTTATGATCTAAACGGTGAACTGTTGGTTTGTAATATCCTTGGAGGAGGGCGCTCTGGGTTGTTTTCCTGATAGTAGCTCGGTCAAGATTTGTATTGGGAAACAATTAGAAATATACATAAAGTGAACATGAAAGAAAATTCTTTAACAATTTAAAAAATTTTCAAACAACTTTCCAAGAAAGCTGGTTTTACGTATTCAGAAACGCAAAATCTGGCGCTCTGGATTGTTATCCAGACAGTGTTACTGACCACGATTTGTATTAGGGAACAAGTAGAAATTTGTTAATTCACTCCAAGTCAAATGAGCTGCACTGATGAGATCTAATAAGATCGAAACAGCTGTATGCAGATTTTGAGTCGGGGTGACTTGACAATTTCTATAATTCACCGTTCGATTGTGAATGCAGATTTTGCGTTGCTGAATACGTATGTATAACCAGCTTCCTTGGAAAGTTGTTTGATAATTTTCTAAATTGTTAAAGAATTTTCCTTGTTCACTTTATGTAATGTATGAAATTGACCATGATCGGCAAGTATGTTTTTCATGATTTAATTAGAAATTTCTTAATATACTCCGAGTCAAATAAGCTACACTGATAAGATTTAATAAAATCGAAACAGCTGTATGCAGATTTTGAGGCGGGATGACTTGACGATTTCTTTAATTCACTGTTGGATTATGAATGTAAAATTTTTCGTCGGGGAATACATATAACTAGGGAAGTTGTTTGATAATTTTTCAAATTATTGAATAATTTTCCCAGTTCACTTTATGTATATATGAAATAATAATATTTCCTAAAATAGGAGATTATACTCCGGCGTATTCTCCATTTTACATAATAATTGTTCACGTTCACACTGCCAATGTGAAAAAAAGCTCGCAGTTGACGTAATAGGACAAAACATGATACAATGTTGGGATTAGCAATGACCGCTTTTTTTCCTAATTGCAGAGCCTGAGATGAAGAGAATCATGGCCGTTTTGGACGGTCGAAAGCGTGCTTCGTGGCAATGGGAAGGTCTCGTTTCGATGAGACAAACGGTTCGCGGGAATCGAAAGTTGTGAAATTGACACGAATGATGCCATTAAAAAATACGACACTCTTTTTGTGGCCGTGGAGGGTACCTCTCAACATTGCAAAAATTTGTATTCAATAATATGTGCAATGATTATTGAGTTCGGTATATTACTTGACGAAATGAGAGTAACCTTCAAACTTGAACATTTGATGAATTACGGTCGAATTCTTACCCCTGGGTGAGCACTATTTTTTAATAGAGCATGTTTTCTCACAATATAGTCTGCAATCTGAAAGTTAAAAAAAAAATGATACGAACATCGCACGGATTGCTGTTTTTCCAGTCTTCTGTGATTTAAATTTAGTTATTATCACAGAGTAGCGTCCGTCATTATCCATCAAAGATAAATAGTGAATACAGACTTACTATTAAACTTAAAACATTCCTTAATAACTCTCTTCCAAAACGATACCATTGATATTTTAAAATCTGTTAACATATAAGCAAAACAATGGTTAGTAGTGTAGCTCCATTGTCGGATTCTTCTTGATTTTTGTATTTTTTGCTCACCAAGTCAGTTTGAATGACCTGAAGAGATGCACAAAGATTGAATACAGTGAAATAATCTATTATTGGAATAAAGTATAAACTTTAAAATAAAAACACTTGTCTTATGTTTCAATCTCAGTTAATCTATTATTGTCGAGGAAAATACGACTTGTTACTTCCACACCCCACTATAAACTTTTTATATAGTGCAATAGGCTTTTATTAAATACGAATGAAAGGTGTATTTATCCTTCATATCAAAATATGCTCCGTCACTCGGTTTAAGGTTTTGACGAGTGCTGACTTCGCACTTTTGAATGACATATTCATAGTAAATTTTTCGTAACAAGATAAAATCACATAAAATGGCGGATCTTGCTTATTGAAGTAATCGTATACTAGCTTTCTAGACACTTTGTATTTCAACACTGAGACAATGATTTGGAAGTAGTGTTCATTTCAAGCAATCATGTCATGTCTGAGATAATTGTCAGTTGGTGAAAAGTAGGTATAACACAGATGATACAAGCAACAAAAATATTATCGATTGAGTAAATCATATCCTTACTGAACCATATGACTGACCCTAGAAATGTTTATTTTCCTTCGCAAGTATAAGTAGATAATGTTAGTAATTTGATATGACCATTTTTCTTGTAAATAACCCTATACCTTATAATACCTATGTAGGTGAGTGTTTTGATAGCATCATCCGATTATCTGTGGAACTGTTTGACATATACAGTTCATAACCGTATCATAATATTTTACTTATGGACATTATTTTTCATATATGCAACAATAATTATTGATATATATGAAAATATGTATCTTCTATAATTACTAGGTACCTTATACCGTATTCAGTTCATCTAAAGACGACTTTCAACATTACTCCATTCTATAGTCTTCTTAATTTTGTCTTTTTTGTAGGTCAAATGAATCATTGTATTTCCACTTTGTGAACATAATATACATCTGTATAATATCGCTTAAATATGTACATATGCATGTATATATATATATATATATATATATATATATATATATATATATATATATATATATATAATCTCTTGATAATTATTAGCAATAACAGGCTGGTTGAATCTTAAAAAACTCGATTTTATTAAAGAGTTGACGTTTCACTTCGATATTCGTAATTGAAATTTCTTTGACATTTATTGATGTGAAAAAATTGAAAAAATAAGGCTGCTTTCTCTTGCTAGTTATCTATTATATGCTATTCAGTCTAATATTAACATTCAAAAATGTTATCATTAGATGGTAAGGGAAACCAAAGAAACCTTTACCTACGTAATGTTTGAAAATAAAAATAATAGGGTATTATTTATCTAGCAACAAAGAAATGAGTCATGGGAAAACATTAAAGATGTGGAGTAAAATTATCGGTATAGTACGTTTATATGGAAGCAGCCGTTGACACGTGTTTCGGACTCTTTGGTCCTCATCAGAACGGCGTATATATATATATATATATATATATATATATATATATATATATATATATATATATATATATATATATATATATATATATATATATATATATATATATATATATATAATATTATCGAGATATAATGAATGTAACAGTAATTGAATGTACGTATTATGATAGCAAACATATTCTGACAAATTTTATGATTCAATATGATCATCTAACTAACACCAGTACCTGCCAAATGTGACTGAAACAAAATGATCTTATATTTCAAAGATATTCAGTGTATTATAGAAAAGTTTGAAGGCTATAACAAGATCGCAATAGATACGGAACATTAATGATATACAGTGCTTTTCACGACGATCAACTATTAGAAATTGCTGAAAAATTACAACGGATATGATTATAAATTTTCAAACCTTAAGGTTATTCAACATGCTGAGTCGATTTAAAATGTTTTGTTTGTGACAGCGATTTCGGTTATACGTGAAGTTGACAGCATCTTTGTTATTTCGAATATAACACTAATTGTCTTTTTTGGATTTCGAAGTCAATTTGAGATTAGCTTTCTTTCTAAATACTATTCTCATATTTCATCATTTTCGAGATAATAAGCTTTTCATATTTTCTCAAAAAATGCAATCTCAGGAGGATAATATACAATAATAGTTTAAAACCAGTAATGATCTAATTTTTGAACGAATATGTGACAATTCATAAAATGTATGAATGTCTCATGAACATCACATAGTATCCATAATTTTTGTTTAATTTTTATCACAAAAAATATCATGAAACACAATTTTTTTGAATAGGACCCTGAGTTAATTGTTACATTTTTGATTTTCAGGTAATTTCAGGTCATCCTTCCTATATCGGTTTTATCTCAATATTATCTCGGAAATAATATCGAACTAATTTGTTGAAAGTATATATTTTCAAATGGAACAACTAAAATATTTTCACATACTTGAATCTACAATCATTGAAGAATATTTCGTTTAATGAGTTCTTTTTCGATATGTTATGATTTATAAGTTATTTAAAAAAAAATTAATTGGTTGTTGATGTAGCAAAAGGAAAAATTAACGAGCGTTATGTTCGCAGAATTATTTGGATATTTGACACTAACTACTGGCTTAGTTTTATTGAAATAATTCATTCACACTGTTTTACTTAATTGTTGCATTTATAAGATTCATTTATAAGTAATTATATAGTACCTAGGTACTAGTACTTCTTCAACACATATTGGAATATATCACCATTCTTTTTATGCAAGGATTTATTCTATTTGGAATGTTATCATGCGTTGCTTTTCTTATTGTACTAGGTGTTAATGCATTAATAGGGGCTCTAATTACAGCTTTTCTATGGTCTTTGGTTGTGATAAGATTTGAATTAAGCATGTTTTTTCAAGTAGCCCCAGAAGAAATAATCTAGTGGATTGCCATCCAATGTTCTTGGTGACCATTGAAGAAAACCATTATTTGAAATCCATTGAGCTTGAAACATTTTTCTCAAGAAATCACCAACCAAACAGTAATTATGGCGCAAAGCAACGTCTAATTGATACACAAAATTTTCTCTTTGTTGGTAATTCTGTAATACAGGTTGCAATCCATTTTTTATATGAGCATATGCCAGAATTCCATCATAAAATTCTTGATGAATGAGTTGAATTCGATAAAATGACCATTTGAATTTTTTTTTCTCTGGAGTCATTTAGGGATTTGCAGGAGCCAATTAAATGCTGTTATGTCTATTCCAGACTCCGTTTTTCGTGAATTTTGCTTCACCTATAAAAATTATATTATCAAGGAAATTTGATACTTCTTGATTTTTAGTGAGAAAACTCAACACTCCAGGTTGATCTTTCAAATTTCAGAAGCAGTAGAAGTCATACGGATCCTATTTATGTTTGTTGAGGATACCATAAATGGTCTCATATGAAACGCCTAGTCTTCTTTCAGTAATATGTAATAAAGCAGATGGATAAGAGGACAGAAAGCTCAAAACAGTAATTTAATTGTCTTCATTATCAACTTTAGGCTTTATTTCTTCAATTTGTGGAAGGAATGCTCTGTGACTCATAATTTTGAAGTAAACGATGGACTGTATTTTCTTCGGCTGTTGAGAGATGTAGATTTCTTTCAGAAAATGATCTACATGTTTGGCTTATAATTTTGCTACACTCACCATTCAGAATTAGCAGATTTAATAAATCTCAATTACTGATATCAACATTTTTGCTATTTCGAAATACACGATTCGACATGTGATGAATATTGATATTTTGACGTTTCTTGACAACGGCAACGGCAATAGTTGTTTTCTTTATATGAACATACCGATTGTTATATTTACCTTCTACAAAATCCAATTGATTGATTCGAAAATTGAGGACCTACAAACGATAAAACATCAAAATAGAACTCACTAAGAAAAAACATCTTCAAAATGGTTTTAGAATTGAAAAATGTGAATACAATAAATTGTACAGGTTTCGATGTTTGTAGGTATGGGGTATCTCGGTAAATATAGGACATACAAAAAAATAGAGGACGTATTCTAAATCTCCTTTTTCGGGAAACAATCAACGGCCTAAACCAAAATTTGCATTGTGTTTTGTTTTCGAGTTATAAACAAGTTCTATTTTTCGATTTTCAGACAAGTGTTGAATATCATGTTTGTTTGTGAAGTTACGAGATAATAACTTTCACATTCTTGAGTCAATTTTTCTATTTAATGTGGTCTTCGCTTGTTAAATGATCCGCAATTAACAAGATTTTCTTCTAATCTCTTGAAAATAGCTTTATCTTTTTATTTTTCAGTTTGGCGATTGAAATATATCTCAGATGCAATATCACAACTGTTATTACTTTGAATAAACCTTTCTGACACATAATATTTCTCCTAATTTTCGTTCGACGATTTCAGGATTTTTACGATTAAATGAGTAAGTAAGTAATTAATATTATGACGGAAAGAAATGGACAAACTCTGTTATAGATGGCACCATCCTATCTGGAATTCGTATATAAAAAAAACGCAAAGAGTAATATTGTAAAATATTATTTTCACTATTAAAGATACATCAAAAGCAACTCGATTTATGATAAATCATTAGAAAGGGAAAAAAACCGTTTCAATCAAACCACAGCCAACTATGATTCCTATTTTGAAAAACATACATCTTTATGCAATAACTTTGAATTAAACTTTATTTTTAAAATTTTCGCGTAAAAGTTATTATCTCGTATTCACAAAAAACAATGATAAAATTCGAAAAATAAAATTTTTATTTATAACTCGAAAACAAAAGACGATAGCAAACTTTGGTTCGCGCCAGTGAAATTTTCTCGAAAAAAGAGATCGAGAATGCAGCCTTTATTATTTGTATATTTTATAGTTACCGAGATATCAAATATAAACATCAAAATTTGAACAACCTGTTCATTATTCTGTAGTAAATTCATGGAAATTCATCCTAAATCGGGCGCTTCAAAGGGTTATTGTGGCATATCATTCCGAAGGTACAGTAAATAAGCAAAAGATTGTAAAACTCCCGTTGGAAGCGTCAGTTAAAGAAATAGCGAAACGAGTTTGAAATAATTAGATATTGAAATTGCCAGACCAAAATCTTTGCTCAACATTTTTCCGAACATTTTGTAACATTTCATGGGTTATTTCACCACTTGCTAATACTAGAAGATGAAGATCTTCTGAAGAAATAGGTTCTACTTGGAAAATAACACTTTTCAAATATCCAATTATAATATAATAATATATAAAATGGTGTTAAATTTAGCGATCTTGGAGGTTATTCACTGAAACCTCTCTTACCATTCCAGTGTTCTCGAAAATAATGATTCAATACGTTACGCACATGGGCTGCATAGTGCCATCCTATTGAAAAAATACATGATCTTCCTCTTGAATCTGATCATCGTTTTAATAAATTTTCACAATTCTTGGTTAGATGAGATCTTGAAATAAACTACCAGAAGAATAATTGAGCACAATATTAATATTCAAGATTCCAACCAAGACACTCAACAAAGATTTCATCACTTTTTGTGCAGTAAATGGCTTGCAACTTGACTAATCAATCAAAATTCTTTTGAAAACTTTTTCTTTTTATTTCTTTTGTCGACACTTGGTTTAGTTGCAGTTAAAAAAACCAGTTCTTGATATGATAATTCATTAGTGATACATATTAGATGTATTTATCACCCAATTTTCACATAAATAATTATGAGCACATCTTACCTTAGGTGTTATAACGCCCAACTCTGCCACCCGCTGAATATTTAGGCATGGAACTTCCATGGAGGTTTTTCTGAAGTTCAGCCGAATGGAAATATAGCGACTCTTCAAAGTAAAAGAAACAAATGATAAACAAACTTTTTAAATTTTTCTATCATAATTTGAAGGACAGTTAGTAGTTACTTGAATGAAATTCATAATAGAATTTTTAGACTTCAACTGAACTCGATCTATCCTGAGATCAATTCAATTCGTTTTTTATATCTCAAAATAACCTTGAAATAATGAAGGAATAATATCTGCATATTTAATGATAAAAATGACAGATAATAATATCAATCAAAATATAGAATGCAACATCATACCATATTTCATTTTGTTTAAAATTTTCTTATATTTCTTAAGAAAATTATAGTTTTGTTGTTGAACTCAATTCGTTTCGAGTGATACTTGAGAAGCAGTAAATCATTAATATTCATATCAAAATAGCGAACTAAACATTATATTCAAATAAACTGACCAATTCAAAAATTGTATAAAGAACGTAAATTTTCATCAGAATTTGTATTAGATAGCTTAATATACTGATGGTCCTCTCAACACAATAGATGTTGCTATAAATGCATCAGTAATCCATTCAATTTCATAATGGAACTCAAATTCCAATTAAAATGATGGAATATCCTGAAGTTTCTTATTATTTTGCGAAATCAACAATAGTTATAATTATTACTATCTCTGAAATCAATTATAAAAATTAATGATACATGTTATCTTCTGCAGGTTAGTTACATTGTTCAAGTGCAATATAAAAATACAGTTTTTTGTTATTTTCTATTTTAAACTGCACACGTAAGATCTAATTGACTGATAATTGAGTTGATGAATAGACCTTCGGGAAGAGAGTTATTGACCAACAACTATCTACCGTTTCAAGTAGGATTGATCTTTTCTATTAGCACAATGATAATACATAATTCTTCTATAGACAGGATAAAAAATAATAATAGATATTTCATGAAGTAAATTGCAAGAGAATATGAGGCAGATAATTTACCATTAATGAAAAAGGTATATTCGAAGGTATACATATTCTGTAATATCTTTTTTTACTTGCTTTACCAATAGACGATACCGATATGATATTATTATTCAATCATACAATGATAATAAAGCATAATTAAATCGGGATGTTGTCAATATGAGCTATAATGTTGAGGAACTGTTGCAAGACATTGAAATTTTAGAACAGCATATTAAAGATTAGGAATTGATATATATATATATATATATATATATATATATATATATATATATATATATATATATATATATATATATATATATATATATATATATATATATATATATATATATATATATATATATATATATATATATATATATATATATATATATATATATATATATATATATATAATCTACATTTTATAACATCATATAATATAAGGTCATTTGTAACACACAAAATTATCTTACTACTTACAGCATCCTTAACAATATCTTTCTTTTTTTATTTCACCGAAGGACCTACTGAGTCATTACCCAACAGTTAATCCTTTTTAGAACCTCTAAATTTTATTTGACATACACTACACCCAAGAGCAAGATGGGACTCGGACCTATGATTCTCGGTTTGCAAGCGATACACCCTACTGCTGGTCTACCGAGGCCTCTGTATCTAACACCAATCGTATCAAAATCATTACTTCTTATCCTCTCTTGATAAGTTACCTGTTTGATAACTTTGTCTATTCCACGAAGAATGTTATTGTATATTCATCCGAAATTCCCTAAATCAGGTTTTGAATTAATTATGATAATTCCCTATTCCTTTTAAAGCAATATTTGTTAAATACTTCTGTATGATAGGTTTTTCTCTTTAACAATAATCGTATTCAAAACCAAAAAAGTGTTGTTCTATTTCATGTTCCTCAAGAGCTGTGGAATGTTTATTTGACTATAAAGTGTATTTATATTCATAAATCCTCATATGTATATATTGTTTGGAGTTGCCAGTAAAGCGTGAATAACATTTTATTTCGTAGTAATAATAATAAGCGTATGGCATTATTGCCGGGGAGCCTACACATTATGTGCGGTATTCCGGCGCCAGTTGCCTCTTTAACCCTGTTTTAGGTAATTAGTACCGAGGCGTACTAACCCAGGGGGACCGACGGCTTAACGTGTCCTCCGAAACACGGTAGCGGTGGTATGGAAAATTTGTTGGTTTGTCGTGGGAGTCGAACCCACGTCCTCTCGATTGCTAGTCGAGAGCGATGCCACCTGAGCCATCACCTCTACTATTTCGTAGTGAGTAGTCCAGACAACGAATGCTCAAAAAAAGGTATGGAGGGAAATATTTGGAACACACTTTTTGACTTCCTAACTTTGTCTGGACTATTTAGGTTGTGAACATATCAAGAGTCCCCGACCGTAGCCTCTGAGCCGGGGAAGAAAGGGGGGTTTCAAGGTCCCTTTTTCAGTTTTTTCCTCAAATCTTAGAAACTATGCGTCTTAGCGAAATGACCATTATACACAAAATTAAAACTGATCAAATTTGCCACAAGTTTTACTTTGACATATTTTTCGATATCCTGTATAGTTTTTGCGATATCTGCACTTGAAATTCCATAATTTTAGAAAAAAGAATTATTGCCGCACATTTTTGCCCTTTCACTGTACTCTTTTATCTATTTGCCTGCAAATTTTAAAACCTATTCGCAAAGACTTACGCGCTGACTACGTATTGGCGGCCCGGAACCGAATACCGACTTATACACGTAGTTCATCAAAATTCTAACTGAATGCGTTGGTGACTCTTTCCTTCGTATTTTGACCATACTGTTGGTAAAAATATTTCAAGATATCAACAATATGCGAGAGCTACATCCACTTTATCACAAAGAACTACCACGGAAGAAAATTTGCTGTTGTCTTTAACAGCTGTTCCTCATAAACTTCAAGCACGAAAATAGCAGATCAGCAAAGACGCTTGTGAACTTGCTGCTCTTTTTCAAAATGACTTATGGCAATTCAAGCTGTGTTATTTGTCAGAAATCTTTGCGAAATTAAACGATCTCAACCATAGATATATACTATATATGATATATATCAAGATTTCTATGATCTCAACTTGTCTCTTCAAGGAAAAAATTGAGATATATTTACTTCGAATGATGAAATTGAAAGTGTTATTTAAAAAGATCAACATTTGGAGAAGTAGGGTGGAAAAATTTTTTTTCGAAATGAACAGAAATACATTTCCGTACATATTTTATATTAAATATTGATTTCAAAAAGTTCGAGAGGAATTTTCTGAGCTTTCGAGTGACTCAAACTTAAAACTACAATTTCCAAAGAAGCCCTTTACTGAATTCTGGATCCGAACTAGAACTGAATTTCCCACAATCGCTTATATGGCGTTAAATGTTCTTCTGCCATTTAACACCACATATTTATGTGAAGTTACTTTCTCAGCTTTAACACATATTAAATCTCAATATCGTTCATCGCTAGAAACTATTGAATAGGTCTTACGTCCAGCTGTGTCAAACATTCCACCAAGATTTAATTTGTTATGCAATAGAAAACAGAGGCACATCCATCTCATTAAATTTACTCCTTTAATTTTAATTTAATATTTACCACTCAACGACTGCGTTCGAATATATTTGAGCGAACTAAGACGATCAGAATTTTCTTTTATTCATGTTATTGCAAAAATGCAATTTTGATGAAAAATAGGGCATATAATTTTTGTAACTATAATAAATAAAATTTTACAACTTTTTGTGCAATTTCTAATTTCAGATGTTTCTAAACGAATTCTAAAACAATATATTTTCATATTAAAACTAACTATATATATGGTGTTACCTAATAAATGAATCATCAAAATATATTTATTTACTTTTCTTTCATATATATATATATATATATATATATATATATATATATATATATATATATATATATATATGGGGTCACCAGCAAACTTGCAATAATAAATGGGGTCGTAAATGGAAAAAGTTTAAGAAACCCTGGGATAGCTGACCAGGTTCATCAACCTAATTGAAGGTGATGGCAAAATAGGTTGCTGTGACTATGTTTGTGCATATATGAGTGTCTATAGGTTCTTGAATAGTTTTGATAGTTTTATAAATCACAACCATTAAATCAAGACTAAGTTTGTTGACATAGAAAAGTGAATTAACATAAAGCATAACAATAGTAGGTACCATTGAATCAATTACTTGCTCTCTTTTGGTTTAAAGGATCTTCATCCTCGTTTTTGTTTTCATCTTTTTTTTTTCTATATCTTCTCCATCAAATCAGGGGACAGGTCAAAGGATCCTCCTGTTCTTCTTCATTTTCGAAGTCAACTTGAGGGTTTCCATTCAGGCAGTTCCCCTGCAATTTTGGCATGCTGATGAAAATTTGGGCTTGCTTTTTTGCATCCACGCTCCGCTCTAGAACAGTCTTTCGTACATCGGCAGAAAATCATTTTCACGATATCCTCTGGTGCAGCTGCTTACTCACTGTACACTGGGCTCAGGAAATGGGAAGTTGTTGTATCGCATCCTGTAAAGGTTTGCAGGAAAAGCACGTTTTTAAAATCTCGCTGCTGATGCTTTTGCGACGAGTAGAAGGATTCTCTTATCTTTCCAAGTTCCAAGGTCAACATCTTCACACACAATCTCGACAGCTTCTGTTTCGGACATTTCCACAGCCGTATCCACAATCAGAACGTCCACATCATTTTCTGCTTGAAAGGTCCTAATCCATTGTCCTCAAGCTTACATTTAAGCATGTTGATGAGCCTGATTTTGTTGAACTTATTCCACATAAAATTTGCTTGTTCAACGTTTATATCATTGTCTTCAGTGAAATGGACGTCAGCAGACTTCCTGAGTTGATAGCGCCTTTGCTGATCTGCTATTTTCGTGCTTGAAGTTTATGGGGAATAGCTGTAAAAGACAACAGTTAATTTTCTCCCGTGATAGTTCTTCGTGACAAAGTGGATGTAGCTCTCGCATATTGTTGATATCTTGAAATATTTTTACCAACAGTATGGTCAAAATACGAAGAAAAGACTCACCAACGCATTCAGTTAGAATGTAGATGAACGCGTGAGTCTGTTCAAATAGGTTTTAACATTTGCAGGAAAATAGATGAAAGAGTAAAGTGAAATATATTATTGAAGTGCTACAATCCTCCATTCGGCATTCATTTTTTGGGTGCATAGTTGAAGAGTGATCCGATCAAAAAGAGCAAACAAGGGAGGCAAAAATGTTTTTCCAAAATTAGAGACTTTCAAGACCAGATATCGCAACAACTATACAGGATATCGAAAAACTTTTTTTTATAAAACTTGTAGCAAACTTAATCAGATTTCATTTTGTATACAATGGTCATTTCGCTAGGACGCATAGTTTCCAAGATTTGAGCGAAAAACCGGAAAAAGGGGACCTTGAAACCCCCCTCTCTCCCCCGGATCAGAGGATACGGGCGGGGACTTTCGGTATGTTCACCACCTAACTAATACAAACGAAGTTGCGAAGTCAAAAATTGTGATTTGACATTTTACTCTATATATATATATATATATATATATATATATATATATATATATATATATATATATATATATATATATATATAATATATATATATATATATATATATATATATATATATATATATATATATATATATATATATATATATATTTATATATACATGCGCGGCTATCTAACTGGCCTCCGCATCAAAGCTGGACTTCCTAGCCTCCGGGTGAACAAAGCGAGCAATAAGTGTATCAGCACTGCAAAATAGTTTAAAATACTTAATAGAACCGAGGTTCACTGAGAGGGGTAGCAAAAAAATCTTGTACAAAAAGACAAATCTTCGACTCATCTATTCAACCAAAGCGCCTCCGTATACACATGAATCAATTCGCCTCTACTGTATGAAGTGCACACATATTGTTTGCATCATTCGCCTCCAACAGTGTTGCCGATTATCATGAATGCGGGTATATGAGGAATATGCAAATGCAAAAAAGCTAGTTAAATAGCCTCCAATCGCATTTCGTTGTAGATATATTCTGAAGAATCATAATATATCATTTGTGTTCTATCATTCGTTAATCGTTATTTTTGATATGTAGTGAAGTGAAGTGTTGGAAAACTAGAAATCATGATGCAAATAGAAAAATTATATTGAGCTTGTAATTATATTTGTTATTCGTTAAGGTCTGGAGGGTCCTTCCAGGATATTCGAAATAGTCAGCCATCGAGCAGCTCAACAAGGCGAGCATAATTAGATACATTCAAATACTGTTTTGAAGCGAGTTTTTCTGATATAAACTCCGCGGGAGGATGAGAGCTATGATAGCAGTCCACTCCCATCAATAAAATCTTTAGGTGTCTCATTTTCGTTAGTATCTGATGACTCCTTTGGGTCAATTATTTAATACTTCGAAGAAAGATATATTTCCATTTTGAAGGAATGAGACAAAGGTGAGTCTTAAGACCATGTGAAACCAAAGGTGAAAGCTTATAATGCCTCTCAAGTTTCTAGAGATGCAAACTGAAAATACCTCTGAGGGCGGAACGTCTCGTAGATTTGCCGTTCGGTTAAGAAACGTATTCTCGTAGACCAATGTTCTGGCTCTTGTGATGTGCACGGCAAATTGGTGTTTATTACCTGCACACCTTGTGTGATGATAGAATAATGCTACTGGTGTAATAATGGAGGCAAAGGCTGCAGAAAACCGTCCGTGATAATATCTGTAAAAGATACACAAATTGACAACCTTCTTTCGATGTTCGAGCGTATGAAGCTGGAAGGTCAATGACAGGTCAACTATTAGCTTCTCCGTGTTTTTTCAAATTGAGTCAAGCAGATACAATAAGTCTGTCTTTCAGTGGTGCAGAATCTTTAGATCAGTATTCAAGATGAATCTGGGTTTCATAAAACAACAACAGCTGTATAGGGCCAAACAGATTTTCAAATTGAGTCAAGCAGATGCAATGAGTCTTTCAGTGGTGAAAAATTCCAATCTTTAGATCAGTATTCAAAATTAATCTGGGTTTCATGAAACAACAACAGATGTTTAGGTGCAAACAGATTCTTATAACTAAAGAGTTTAATAAGCTTATGTGCACGTTCGCTACCGCTATGCAAAAGGGCACCGTCTGCCACAGACCACGTAATAGGGTGCATTGTATATGTGAGTCAAAATAAACACCACATTTACCGCGGTCCGGGAATGACTTAAAAGTATTCTCCACGAACGAAATGGGAGATTGCATTAAAAATTTGGTCCTTGGAGTCTATAGATGAAATAACTCCATAGTACGGGAAGCTTTCCTCCGACGAAGTCTCAAAGCAGACAAGAGGAGGGGCGTAGATAGGGTTGCCCACTCCTAAGAGGACCAACCCGGGAGGATTTTGTGATGTCGACTAGAGGGAGGGGGGTGAGAAAAAGTCAATCAATTTTAAATTTATAATTACTTTGCGCTTTGAAGCAGTATCTAATATTTGTCGGGTTTTGGCCACAAAATCATAATCATTGAAGATCGAAGTTTGTTTGAGCGACGGTTGCGTATAATTTTAGAAAAACCGGAGAAATTATTGCAACCTGGGAGGTCGAGAGGTTAAGCATTATTACCGGAGTCTCCCGGGCAATTCCGGAGGGTTGGCAACTCTAGGAGTTGAAAATACTCGACTTCTCTGAACAGCCTCAGTATGGTATTGATGGCAATAATAAATAGGATGCAAAATCATGCTGCCATATTCCAACTTGCTACGGATTAGAAAATGAAAAGGACTTATAAAAGTTGAAGAATTATTGAAGTACTTGCAACTTCGAATATTGAGTCCATATATTCTCGAGGCAAATGAAATGAGCTAAAAGATATGCGGAATGAAGAAGAATATCTGGTCGAAGACCGCACCAAGATCCCTCACCCTAGAAAGGAATAAAAGTCACCGCCATACTTGAAGAAACTAAGAGATTTTTCTTTCTTCAATATGTTGAAGAAAGGAACAACTATGTTGTCAGTTATAGTCAATCTCATTAGGCAAAGTTAGCAAAAATATATAATTTAATATTTCGCCCGTGACATCGATATTTCGCGTCGACTCAAAGACACAATCCCAAGTGGTATCTAATATTATTTGGTACATAAGCAGAAAGTTAGCCTTACAAAAATTTAACTCTCTACAGTTTGAAGAGGCCAAGTCCATGGAAGCAACATGCTCTGACCTACAAAGAACAGAAAGGATTGAAAGGGTGCTGCGGATCAGCACTGACAAGAGAAAGTTATCGAGAGATGTGACACGTTCCATTCGAGAAAACCATATCTTATATTCTACCATTGATATAAACCAAGTTGTTGAATTGATTAAGGTTGAGAATATCTGCCAAGACTCCTGAGGCTATACATTTCTCATCCTTCATTATTGAATAGTTGAGATAAAGTCAAAAAATAAATCGTTACCAAATCAACTTGAGAAGGCACAACAATTGCAATAAATTAATATCAGTAATCCAGCTTCAATTTTACAGCCAGTTAGATCTATAGATGGAGACAAGTCATAAAGCGCTGATAAATCTATGCGCTCCAATGAATGCTTATTATGGATTTTGACGAGAACTCCACCTCTGGTAGAGTACCTTGTCGAATGATCCATGTCACATCTTTAGATAGATTAATCATCCGAAAAAGTTCAGAATTGAATACTCCACTTCTTAACCACGTCTCACTCAAAAAAAAATATCGAAGTCACTGGCAGATACCGAATAGAATAATTCATTTGTCTTGGAATTAAGTCTGCTAACATTTTGGTAAAAGCAGTTGATCCCAAAGCGACTGTAATTTGATCGAACTCAGTTTTCTAATGGTGCCTCTATGTATGAACTTCAAATGGACATTCTCTCCGTCAGCCTTGCGCTTTTCAATATCAGACTAGACATTTTGGTAGAACAGCTGTTGTCAGGGTATTTTATCTGAGAAATGTGAAAATAGTGGACTATTTTTAAGAGTGTTAGAATGTTTGAAAATGGATTGAACATCGGAACTACTCGGTAGAACTACCTTGATAGGTCTAGGTTTATTGGTAGTTTTATTTGGCTTGCCGAGTCGAGTTATTTTCAAGCTTTTAGTGTTGGAAATATTTTAGGATAAGTAAGTTATAACCTCAACAACTCTAAAATTGTCCTCAATTCTAGATTCCACCCCAGAAAGATCAGATGGCTGCTCCTGCAGATCGAAAACTATGATATTGTTTTAACGTTGTTTTCGATTATCTAATTTTAAGATGATTTGCTCAAAAGTTTGGTCACTTAGCATAGGATTGATATTCAGAACACTTTCTACTGTAGTCTTGAGCTCTTTATTGAATTAAAATAAAAAGTGGCCTCTATAAAATGAAGATATCACAAAACACACGAAGCCGTTGTTAAAGTCAAGACAACTGCTAGTAGTAAAGGGACATAAGAAACAGGATCTTGCCGATTTAGTGAAACACCACTTTCGAGAACATATTTGTTTGAAGAAAAGAACAGTGCCCAAAATTAATACAATAGCATATTAAAGTTTGGGGTAACGACGACTGGACGCGGATTAAAACATTTGTTTATAATATCTATATAAAATAGTGGGAAATTTTATTGTTCCAAAAAAGAAAAATGGTCTCAAAAATGAAAAAAGTTTTCATTTCTTCGAATACTACATGTACTTGTGTCAATAACCTTTTCCTCGTGCCTAAAGGTGAAAACAACTGACCAATATTGATAAAAGTTTTGTTAAATCCGAACTCGTAAAGAATTCGAAACTTAATACAGTGTCAATTCACATAGTGAAATATGTCACTAAGGATCAGAAGTATTTCAAAATAACTTGCATGAGCTATGCCTCCGATTTGGAGGCGAATACAATGGCACTTTGTGCAAGGCGGATGCGTATAAGACGATTCGCATATATATATATATATATATATATATATATATATATATATATATATATATATATATATACCTATATATATATTTATATATATATATATATATATATGTATATATATATATATATATATATATATATATATATATATATATATATATATATATATATTTGAATTGTTGTTGCCTGTGAACTATTTTTAACTTTTTGATAATTATTAGCAAAAACAGGCAAACGTCAATTTTTTGATAAAATCGAGTTTTTTTGAGATAATGGCTGATATATATAATAATAATAATTTATTGAAACTGTACAACGGTCATGTCCAATCTAATTTACAATTCAAAGTTGTATCAAATGCTATCTATCACTACTAAAGAAATCGCCAATCTCTTCTACACTATACACAGGATATTTTATAAAATATTCTTTCAGTGTTTTCTTCAGTGCTCTTACAGACAGCGTTCTCCATGCATGCGGAAGTTTGTTATAGAGCATAATGCCTGTTGTCTGTTTATGGCCAGTATTTAGCCTAGTTCTGGGTATGCCCAAATTTCTGCTGTGCCGAATGTTATATGGTTGGGTTACTGCTCTTGTCTCATACATTATGATATTTTGTTTAACACTTATAATCAATCTAATTGCGAGTTCTGACGTAACAGTCAGTATCCTATATTTGACGAATAACGGTTTACAATGTGTGTCACTACTTACACCTTCCAAAGCTCTTATAGCTTCTTTTTGGGCAACTAATATTCTGAAAATATGAACAGACATACCCCATATTTCCAAACCATACACCATTCTCGAATGGAAAAGTGCAAAATAGGCATGTATGGCTGTTTCCGCAGTGATAATTTGTCTTATGCGTCTTATGGGAAATATTAATTTATGCAAAGTGTGTGCTAATTTTTCACAATGATTTGCCCATGTGAGCCTTGTATCCATAATAACACCAAGAAATGTAGCGGTAATGCAGGACTCAATTCGTTTGGATGATGTGAATAGCACAGTTCTAGTTTTGTCCCTGTTTAAGCAAACAGGTTATGTTTGCATCAAACCATTTTGATGCTGTCACGCCTATATTTTCCATTTTCTCTTTTAGTGAAGGTAATTCTCTATTTTTAATTGCTAATGTCGTGTCATCTGCATATAAAATCGTCTGGCAATTTAGGTTTTCCGGTAAATCGTTTATGAACATGATGAAAAACAAAGGTCCCAATATTGATCCCTGGGAATTCCATGGCGTAGAGGCATAATGATACTGATTTGTCCTTTGTTTCGCACAGCCTGACATCGATCCGTTAAAAATGATTCCACTAACGATAGTGCCAATCCCTTAATTCCATAATGCTCACATTTCATTAGAAATGTGGCATGACACATACAATCGAAGGCCTTTTTCAAGTCATAGAATCGCACCGATACAATATTGTGTTCCTCAAAGCCCTGAATTATAAAGTCACGAAGTGTTTTCATTGCTAATGTAGTAGACTTGTTTGGTCAAAACCCAAATTGTGACTCTGACAACAAATTCTGTTGGAGTAAAAATGACATTATCTGTTCTGTCATAGCCATTTCTAATATTTTTGAAAAAACTGGCAGTATCGCAATTGGCCTGTAATTGTTTGCATCCATTGGGTCTCCTTTCTTCATTATTGGGCAAATTATTGCCATTTTCATTTTACTTGGAAATACACCTTGCTCCAAAGATGCATTAATAATATTAGTTAATGGCGCTGCTATATAATTCATAATATTCTTGACTAATACAGCATTCATTTCAGATATGTCTTGTGTGGTCTATGGTGAGATTTTGTAGATATATTTACATACATCTTCTTCAATAACTGGTCTAAAAAATAACGATCTGTAGTCACGTTTAATTTTTAGGTAGCTACTTGGTGAATTTTCAGCTTCTGCTATATCTTCAATAATGGAATTTGCAACAGTTGTAAAAAATTTGTTAAGGTTTTCTGCCGATGGTGAATAATCATTAATGACCTTTTTTCTACCTGTTTCTTCATTTATTATTTTCCAAGTCATATTCTGTTTATTGTGGGCTGACGTTATTCTTTTTTGGTTTTCATATTTTCTTTCCCATTGAGCATACCTAAGAAAGAAAGATTTATATATTTTGAATTGTTCTAAAATTTCTTTGTCCTCAGTTTGAATATAAACCTCTCTGATAAAGTCAAGAGTTTCTTTTATTTGCAGTAGTGTTTTTGATGGTCTTTGAGTTCGATTTTTTGATTTTTGACGAATTTTTGGAATATTACTGTTATAATGAAGACCAAGCGTGTTCATAAAGTGATCAAATTTTTCGTTTGCGTCCTCAGTTTTGAAGACTTCTTCCCACTGTTCGGTTTCAAGACTTGATTTTAGGTTTTCAATATTTTGTTTAGATAATTTTCGAATTTCCTTTGCCTCTTCCATATGGGTTTCACATTTTTCGATTTCACATATTTGCGCAAAATGATCAGATATATTTGTATTATGAGTGTATGCTCGAAAGTTTATTATATTACAAAAAATGTTGTTTATGCATGTTCTTGTGCCATTATAATGTTCCCTTGTATATGTATTTATCACTCTCTTGAGACCAAATGTTGCAAAATGATCAACTATTTCAATGGACTCTGTATTCTCAACCAAAAAATTAGCATTGAAATCACCAGCAACAATAATATTGATTCCAATATTGAACTTGTTGTAAACACAATTCAGTACCCGGTGCCAGACATCTTTGAAATTTGCCGAAATTTGGGGCCTGTAATATACAATTAAGGCCAAGTTTTGACCTGGTATATATATTCCATTTATTTCATTGAATTTATATATATATATATATATATATATATATATATATATATTTATATATATATATATATATATATATATATATATATATATATATATATATATATATATATTTATATGAATTTTGCTTTGTCAGATCTTACAACACTCGAAAAAATCGGGTGTTTTTGTGAAATAGCCGAAATACCAATTACTCAGAATGGTTTATAAGCATATTAAACGTACTAAGAAGAGTTAAATAATTCGAATCATTCTGTTCATCAACCAGGTTCGCGGAAATTCATTTATTCATAGATAGGAGATATTCGCCGAAGATAATTTAGTGTAAATTGGAGGACCTTGTATAAACAAGGTCTTATTACAGCCGTAATAAAATTCCCAATAGTTCAGTATTGTCCAGATAGAAGCATTAAACAGAAAGTGAACATTGGATGACCTTACTTTTCTTTCTATTCAATTCTATCCGTTAGGGATCACTAGAAGTTTTGAATAATTCATTTGAAGCTATTTATCTCCAAGATAATCACGTAAAAGTGGAATTACTCATTTTCGAAATATTCTCTGAAATAGATGCACAAGGTAGTCGCTGATGCAGGAACTTCCAGTTTTGCCTATAGATCAGTGTCTTTTAATCAAAGGAGTATTTGAAATGAAATATATTTTAAACAGAAAAGTAAGGTTTGTCATTCAGAATTGTTTTTGCTTCATAGCTGTGTTTTTTTTGTACAACTGGAAGTGTTCCACTTATAAACAACTAATAAGATCAGGAGGACACCAAGATATATTCCATCGTTCGTACACGCCCATATGGTTCAAAAAAATACTATTTTTTCAACCCAGATGTTCTCAACCTTTTCATAACGAGGGACCATTTAACATAATTTCTGTCTTGTCTCAAACCAACAATTTTTGAAATAAATATTACCGTCAAAAAGTAGATAAATACACACCTACTGACAAAACAAATGGTTGTTCTTTCTTAGAATGAAACACTAAGAATATTGTTTTTCAATTTTTTAAAATAGAGTTCATAGTATAGGGGTGAATGTATTATTTCATTGAGATTTTTGTGACTGCACAAAAAGAGGCTTTGTCGTACATATATCGGCGAATGGAAGAAAAAACATGAGCAGAGCACATTCAATAACTTCAGGATGGCTTCGCGAACCACTTCGGGTGCTTCCAAGGACCACCGGCTAGGAACCAATAGTCTTACCCATAATATCCATCAATTATTTCTCTAAACGTGGGAGAAATTCTTCCAAAATAGCCTTTTTTCGACGGACCGTTTGAACAAGATGCTGCCACTTGATGTGGGCATAACTTACAACGAGATGATAGGTCAACACATGAGGAACCTCTATAGACAACTTCAGAGTCTCTGGGTTGTGTCCTGACCAAATTACCTTTAAAAGTATAATTTTTGGACAATGGGGTCTACCCAAGTGATCTGCCCTCCGACCGAACCAATCTCCTTCCATCTAAAGTGCCATTATCCAGGTCATTTCGTCCAAGACAGGGAAAAAATTGTACTATACAGAAAAATGTAATCTTTGTAAGGCTGTCATGTACGAGGATAGGGTAGGATCACGAAGTATGGCTTCATTAGAAAGATCTTGCCAAGAACTATCCAACTGTGTGCACGCAATTAGCATTTGTAGTTCCTAGGAGCAGTTTTATGATTATTGTGTTTATTTTAAAAACACAGAACGTAATAATCATAACATTTATTTCATATATGTATTTCATATAATGTATACGTATATGCTTACTTCATGATATATGATACACTATATGAACTGGACATATAGAATACAGGTGGTGACGTTTAGTCAAGGGCCGCTCCTCCACGGGTTATTTGTGGAAGCAGAAATATTTCTCTTTTTGCTCGAATAAAATGTGATTTTAATATCGTTTGCTTGAACAAAAGATAAACTAATAACAATAATTTAATACCTACCTTCCCTCTGCAAATTTTTTGGAAAATTTTTTTTTTGTTGAAGCAGAAATATTTTTTTTCGAACGAAATGTGTACCAAGAGAGAAAACAACCAAAATTTGGTAAAATTTTTTCAACCGCCGCCATTTCAATGTAGATATTTGTTGTTTTTTCGTGGTTTATGTAAATTTGCCAAACTCCACAGCTTTTGCATATTGAGTTAGAGGGTTCAAACTTGGTACGTAGATTGAGTTAATGTTGAGGAAGTGCCTTTGGATAGTTTGAACCATTTTCTCCAGTCCGCAAGGGGACTATTCCTTTGATGAGAGCGTTGTCTTCCTGTTCGCGATTCACTTCGCAAATTTTTTTCTCGAAGAATTTAATTATTTTTTAAATAAAATAATTTATTTTCAACTTTTTCAATCGGTTTGCTATTCAAGCGTGATTTTTCAGAATATGATTCAATTCGTTAAAATCCCATCTCGACGCGAAGCATTACTCGCAAAATACGACCTTAGTGATGGAGCTCTGTTGCACAGGTTTTTTTATTATTAGTCAAATAAAACTCGTGATGCCTGCGACCTACCTGTGTATTCGCAAAACATACGCATCTTTTGTTGCGAATGTTTAAAATGATGCGATTCATTTGCATAAGCGAATGCGAATGCAAATATTCGTAACATCCCTAATTATAACTAATCAAAATTGAGCAGAAGCTTGGTGTCCTCTACAAATGCTAGCATATGAAAAGTTGAAATCATCGAGAAAATATCGGATGCAAAAAGTACAAATAGTAAATATAGACCCCTGGAATACTCCAAAAATCAATGTTTGAGGTCGAGAGACACTGTTTGCAATTCGTACAACTTCCTACTCATAAAATAGGATCTGAAGAATGAAATATAAATCCCATCAACCCCATAGAAAGACTTAAACTATAGACGATCAGATCAAAAGGCCTTTGAATAATCCAGGAGCACGACGGCTGCCCTATTTCAAAACAGAGTAACTACCATTTGTATCAAAATCGATTTGTTTTGATATTTTTGGTCACTGTGTTTTGCTGAACATTTTGATATATGGCACATTCAAAGGGGTTAATAAATAACAGTTCATAAGAAATCAGATTTCAAAACCAAGTAACTTCCATACAGTTACTAGGTTTTGGTATGGGCTTTGTAAATGCTGTGTTTTGTTTTGTAATAGGAAATCAGTTAACGATAGGCTAACCCCATCATCATTGTTATACCTCACTTGTTATGCGGGTGCAAAGCTGAGGCTCTGGTTGATGCCTTGCTAACATTTATTCTAGAGGGGAGGTATATTACCAACTTTAAATTTTGGGCTGATAACTGCACAGACCAAAACAAAAATTGGGTTTTGTATACGTCACTCATCACTGAAGTAAATAATAATAATGGCCCAGAAGAAATTGTGATTAAATCTTTAACCAAAGGCCATACACATATGAGCGCAGATGTCATTCACGGAAATATAGAGCAGAAGATCTTGAGAAAGAGAAACGTCTACGACTTTCAGGAACTAATAGCAGTTATTGAATCTTTCAGAAAAAATTGGATGTTCTTCAGGTGAAAGAGTTTCATTCGTGGCCCACCAAAAAAGAACTACAAAAAGACCAGAAGATCCCCTAGGGTCCTTCGTAATGAATGATCTTTTCAAGTTTGTTTTACGAAGGGCAGCCACAGCATAAAATATAAAATCGATTTCGCAGACTAATACAAAAATTTGATTTTCAGGAAAAACATAATCCTTTGTCTTTAACGCCACAAATATTGCCTATTCGAGGCATTGCAGCAACCAAGAAGCAACAATTTTGAAAGAATTGGTTCTATTGATGCCTCTTAGTAGAAAAGTGTTCTGAGAAAAAATGCCAGAATCCAAATCATCCTCGGATCTAGTTAGAGCCGACCAAGTAGTAATGGATATTGATTTGGAAGTATAAAAACTCTTTCGTAACAAACTTTAGTTGAAATACTTTATCTAGTTTTCAGTTTTTATGAGTTACATAGAGACATGTGTTTTATTTCATAGCAATAAGCAACTTCTTTTAACTTTTTTTTACCACAAATAAAAACAAACAATTTTTTGCCTATTGTTTTGTTTACACCAAAACACAGTAACGACATTTAGTGTCTTAAAAATTATACACTTTTAATGAATTTACATTATGCAAAACAAGGTAAAGATAGTTACAGTGTTTTGATAAAGTATTAATATATGCCTGTTTTTGAAAATCCGTTACAAAACCTTTTTTTCAATTTGCCGCACTTCATTAAGACCGAATTTTTATTTCTAAATTAGTATAAAAACATTGAAATATGACATATCTGGTTACCTATACATTTTAAGAGTAATATCTCTACTATTTTATTGAGGCTGAAAAATTATATTAAAACTGATTTTGCTCAATTGTTTTAAAAATACAGTTACTGTGTTTTGAAATATGGCAGCCGACGAGTACGGATGCCTGATTTTCGTCTAGTGCTTGGACAATATTGCCGGTGATATTGATTAAAGCCATGGTTGTGCTACGTTCCTCAACGAAATAAGACTGATGGACCAGAATTAAAATCTTATTCTACAGAAAACTTGAGGCTTTTAAGTAGAAAACTCTTTCGAGAAATTTAAATAGAACCAGAAGCAAACTAACTTTGTGCAACTCACTAACATCAACAGGGTTTTTTAGTTGACGGACTGGTATAATAATAATAATAATAATAATAATAATCTTTATTAATCCTTTGAGACATATAAAATAAAATGTATAGGACACGCCAACTTACAAGGTAATCAGAAATCACAATCATTGAAATATTCATCTACAGTGTAGTAACATTTCTTGATCAATTTCAACTTAACTACATTTCTAAATTTAATATTCGTTAAGCATTTTATAGCATCAGGCAAATGATTGAAGAGTTTAATACCTTTGTATGTTGGTAAAGATTCATATTTGGAAGTTCTGTGAGTAGGAAGTAGCAGCATCTCGGGATTTCTAGTGTTATATCCATGAAAACTGGACAATTTCACAAGGTTGCTATGGTTTTCCTTTACATACAATAAACTCTTCAATATATATATACAAGGAACAGTCAGTATCCCATATGACGCGAACAACGGCCTACAGGAGGAACGAGGGTCAAGACCAAACATCATACGCATAATACGTTTTTGCGCCACAAATATCCGACTTACATCAGTGGAGAGGCCCCAGAGCAGTATATTGTAAGATATGTGGCTGTAACATAAGGCATAGTAAACATTTAAAACCGATGCCAAGGGAAGAGAGTTCTTTATTTGATTTATAGCGTAGTAAGCTTTACTTAGTTTTTTGCATAGAGCATCAATATGATGACACCATCTCAGGTTTCGATCAATGTGTACCCCCAGGAATTTAACGTGATCCTTAGAGGTGATTGATGAGCTACCAAACTGAACAGTCAATGTCCGACTTAAGTTTTTAATGCCGAAAAATATACAGTCGGTTTTCTCAATATTTGCAGTCAAAGCATTTTTACGACACCAATCTGTAAAGGACTGCACCAAACTACCACACAATAGAAAGAGTTTCTCCGGACTCTCAGCGGAGACAGCCAATGAAGTATCATCTGCAAATAGCGTCACTCTACTTCCATGAAAGTGATCTGGAAGATCATTTACAAAAAGAATAAATAGCAGGGGACCAAGGACCGAACCCTGGGGTACACCTGAACTTATATTAAATGCTTCAGATAATGCATCATGGACCTTAACAATCATAGTCCTACCTGAGATAAAGCTATGGAGCCAATCAAGAAACACGCCTCTGAATCCGAGATTATAATATTTGCTTATCATAAAATCGAAGGCCAGAACGTCGAATGCTATCGACAGGTCGAAGAACAGACCAGCCACAGAATGTCCTATATCTAGGTTGCTATACACATAATCTACAAACGAGATGGCCGCCGTTTCCGTTGAGTGACCGGATCTGAAGCCATGTTGGGAATAGGTTAGAAGCTTAAATTTATTCAAGTAGTCAACCATTCGACCCATAACAATTTTTTCTATGACCTTAGATAACACGCTTAAAATAGAAATAGGTCGATAGTTCAATATATCATGAATATCGTTTTTTTTTTTGAATACGGGAATTACAATGGAAGATTTCAAGGATGAGGGAAATCTACCAGATGATATGGATACATTAATAATATGCGCTAAATGAACAGCAATATGGGCTTTAGCAGCTTTTAACATCTTAGAAGACAACAAATCTATACCGGAACTCTTTTTATTCCCTAGAACACCAATAGCATCTGCAACCTCAATTTCGGTTACTGGATGAAAGTAGAAATTGTGAGTCGTCATTGGGGAGGACGTACAAGATGCAGACTTTGCATCACCATAATACTGTTTTATTTTTAGGTCAGCAATTGTGGAAAAGTATTTACCAAAAGATTCAGCAATAACTTTTGGGTCAGAACACAACATACCATCCAAATTTAATGAGATTGCACTGTTATAACTAACTTTTCTACCAGTTGCCTGATTTACAATAGACCATACATCCTTGTTTATGTTATTTGAATTTGCCAAAACATTTACATTATAATTGAACCTTGAATGTCTTAACAATAATTTATAATCGAGCTTAGCCTTCTTATACATATTTAATGATTGCATAGACTTTAACTTAGAATGGATCCAATAAAGGTCTTTTAAATACCTACTAGCCTGTCTGATTTCATTAGTTATCCAAGCATGATTGCGTTTTGTAGTAACCCTACGATCATTTAATGGAAAACATTCATACATAGCAGATTGCAATAAATCAAAAAATGTCTTAAAAATAACATCTACGTCGGAATTAGAATACATATCAGCAAATTCGGTATTTGCAAGCATCAAAGTAAAATTATTCAAGGTAAAGTCATTTATAATTCTGACTGAACACAGTGGTGCTCCATTTACAGGCATATGTAAAGGAGAAGCATTAAGGAAATCTAAAATTATAACCTTGTGGTCGCTGAGATTTGCTTCCACAACATCAACTTTTGTTTGATCAAGATCAGCATTAGTCAGGATATAGTCGAGTTTCGCACTACTTAGTTTACCAGTAGCGTAAACAAATGACCTAGTTGGTAACATTGAAGTAACCCTAAGATTAAAGCAACCAAGTAAATCACTCAGCAGTTTTCTGTTTCTGCTGTTATTGTCCAAATAATTAATATTGATATCACCGCACAGAAACAAGACGTCAATTCTTGAACTGCAGTATTGTAGAATATTATATAATTTGTCTAAAAAAATTTGAAAATTGCCTGTAGGAGACCTGTAGCAACTGATGATGCCCAACTTACGATTTGGTAAAGATACTCTTACGCCACACACCTCACAGTGCACTTCCTCCGAGAAACTCGAGATCTCCAACGGTAATATCTGAAGGCTGGATTTTACATAGATCATAGTACCTCCATGCTTTTTAGGTGGCCGACAAAAATAGTCGGCCTGTTTATAACCAGGGATTGTCATCATCGAAATATTGTCGTTATGGCACCAATGTTCCACAACACTTAAAATATCAGGGGATTTTTCACATAAAAATACTGTCAAACAGTCCAGTTTATTAGTTAAACACTGAATGTTTATCTGCAGCAATCTTAACCTGTCATACAATGGTTCACATTCCACTTTCAATTTTTGGGTTCGTGGTTTGTCAATCTGCGTTGATAAAAATTATGCACAGAAGCTTTGTTAGGCCAGACTGATCCATCCATTGCAGCCTGAAATTGGGAACTAGGAATTTTAACTTTAAAGGAGGAATAGCACTCCGGATATTTGGACTGTAAAGCTTCGCATTGTACGTCCGTAAAATTCGCCTGAAGGAAGATCTGCAAATCCTCGACAGTGGTTTCAGGTCTCAAATTTGAAACATGTAGTTGTTTGTATTTTTCAACTCCCACGACTGATGAGGTTCCCGAGAAACTACCCACAACCAGGGCACGCCTAGGAGTTTTCCGAGTCTGTTTCCGGGAGGCCTGTTTCCATTCGTACTTTCCATGTATGTTAGCATTCTCACTATTTACTGCTTTACTTAAGGACAGGTTTTCTTTGGCCAACGAACAGCTTTCCCGAGCAGCCGCAATGGCAGTACCTACGTCCGAAGATGTAAACAATCTCCCGGAATTTCCTCCGCGTGTATTATTTGTATTATTTGCCAAGGATTTGTCCACAGGAGCAACCGTAGAAATAGTATCATGAAACACGTCACCGCCAAGATCTTTCGTTGCCGCAGGCTTAACGGGAACGTTCGGTCTGACGGAATTCGACTTTCCACGACCGCTGTCGCAGGCGCTTAACTTTGTTTCCAGAGTGTTTACCTTTTTTTTAAAATTTGTTATCTCAGCGTTCTTCATGCATGCTTCACTTTCTAATGTAGCAATTTTATATTTAAGTAATGAAGAATTCTCAAGAAGTATCACATTTTTAGCTTCAAGTTCATCTATCAATTTTATCAGGAGTTCTTCCTTAGTTGAGTCACTTGTAACTTTTAGTGTTTTCGATGATATTTCACTATGGGTAGTTATTTCAGAATTGAGTTCGCAGCTAAGCGGATTTGCCAATTCTTCACCACAACACATTTAAACCCTTCCCCCACATCGGGGGTGATAAACTTTAGTGCATAAATTACACTTTAAACCACTTTTTACAACTGTTTGTTTGCACTGACTACATTTATAGGAATCAGTTTGCGGAGCGACGCTCACACCAACATTCTTACTCGCGGACATTCTAACTATATAACCACTAATCTTTTGCAAAATCATGGGAATAGCCTAATTATAAATAAAAATTTATCATGCGAGTAACATACTTGATAATTGCACGTAAATGTAGAGAATGTCCTATCCTGGCACGCGACGCCACTTTTTTTTTAGAAACGTTTCGCCGAAAATCGCAAAAATGGCCGCATTTCAGAAGTTTGAGAACGATTCTTCCATCGAAGGATTTTCATCCACGTGACATCCTGTCAAACTGATCATTCGACGGCGTTACCGTCGATCGAGAGTTACCGCACAGGCGAGGCACAATGATATCGCGGCAAAGAGTTCCCGCCTACCACGATCGTCAGGTTAGACACGTCGCTTACCGTTCAACACTCATCGGGGTTCGGGGATCTATATATTTTCATTGATCTATATTATTCATGGATCTATTTAATAGGCGATGGAGCCTCTGACTAGTGAGTAAGTATACTTACTATATGATCTAATTTCTCAAAAACTTTTTGAAGATAAAATACTTCATTATGTTTATGCTTGAAATATAGTTTCAATAAATTAAGATATACAATGAGCATTTCATTTTTAGCTTTTAGTTACACATATTAGGTAAGTATTATTAAATGAATATATAAAAAATATGTAACGTGCTAGTAAAAATATGTATTAACTGATAAATAATAAAAATTATTTAAAACGTATGGATGCCCTATATCGCGAAAACAATTAAGCTCACGAAAAAATGTTTGGAAAAAAAATTGTCGCAAATATTATGCTCTTTAATTTTAATTGTAGATATAAACATGATTGGAGCAATAAAAAGCAAGTTGATAGCGAAAAACGGACATTTTTTTCTGACATTTGACCATGAATAACGACACAGATACGAGATTATATGCGATTTTTGAGATAACTTCTAGAACGCCAAAGTGAAGGTATATACAAAAATACAGAATACTAGCTAGCGAAGGTGGAAAATGTGTTAATACTGTAACCAGCACCGTAAAACATGAAAACAATTCTTTCATTGCGTGTTGCAATGCCGAGGGCACTTTTTTGCTGCCTGTTTTGATACTTAAATGAAAATACAAAAAACCTAAATTTTCTGAAGGTCTACTGCCTGGCTCATCAATCAAAAATCATCTAACATCAATTCCGAACTATTCTTAAATTGGATAAGGAATCGTCTCATTCCACGAAACCAGACAGAAAAGTAGCTCTGATTCTAGGTCATTCCTCTCATTCCAATTCATACGAAATGCTGGAATAGGCTAACGAAAATAACAATATAATACCCAGCCGTCTACCCAGCCGTCTACCCAGCCGTCTACCCAGCCGTCTACCCAGCCGTCTACCCAGCCTCTCTAACCATTGCACAGAAGCTTTTTCAAGTCGGTATCACATTTCAAAAATGATTGGTGGTGACTGGTACAAGTTTGCAATACTATCAATTGGCGCTTCTGAGGGATATGTCCCTTTGATGCTAATGCCATTCCTGAATACTTTTTCAGTTATTCTAATGCATCAATTAGGTGCAAAGATGATAATCCGCTGTCAATTCAGGAAATATATGATATTTCTTTGCCAAGGATTTCCACTGCTTCAATGAATCAATATGTCCAGGAGGCTACACCAGAGACTACACTTGTTTCACAAGAAGAAACTCCAACGAAGGCCCTACATATCATTAGTTCATTGCCTGTTTTATATCGTAAATTCAGTGGATGGAAACAAAACGTTAAGGTTTTGACATCAGAAAGTTGTTTAACATCTCGCAAAATGTTCGAAGAAATAATAAATTTATAGGAGAAAAAGTTGGTTGCTGTACTATTAAAACGAATGCAGAACTTTTCAAAAACCCTCTCCTCTTCATCGAAAAGTGAAGAAGAGTTACAGATCAGCGAATTCAGTGAAGAATGTTCCGATGAAGACAAAAACACAAATCAAATCAAAATAAAATCAAAATATACTTTATTGTCTTTAGAATTATACAATTTATCGATAAAGCGAAAAAATAAACAAGCGAAAAATTCTAAGAACTGAACAATGTAAAACATAGAAATAAAATCAATCCACATTTCCATGCAAAATATGTACAAACTTTATATTATTAACAATAGAACCGAGAGTATCAAAATGTTTTTCAAATCAAAGCTGTTGCCTGTGCAATTTCGTCATAACGATCAATCAATGCTCAGAATAGTAGTTATCTACTATGTAATGAGGTCTATCAAGAAAATGAGATTTTGTTCGTTTCCGAAAATAAGCCGAGAAAGTAATAGATTTTAATTCATCTGGAAGGTAACTGTATATTTTCTTAGCATTGTAAATGATTGAATTTTTTGTTAATTCAGAGGAAGGAATAGGAAGGTGAACATGATGTCCCGAAGATCTAGTGGGATACCTGTGCTGTGGCAGGAAGGGTAAGTCATGAAAATACTTATGAATCAAGCACACAGATTCAAGTAAATATGGAGCAGGGATCGTTGAAATTCTATTTTTCTTGAAATAAGGTTTGCAATTAGCCCTACATATCAGAATATATGTAACGAATTGCTCTCTTCTGCAATTTGAGAATGGTGTCAAGTTGTGAAGAATTACAAGAACCCCAGAGGAAAGACCATAATAGACAATTCTTGTAGATGCCGTATCTAATTCACTTTAGATGGATTTAATGGCAAAATAAGCCTATATTTTCTTAGCTAAGACATGCACAAGCTGTGAAAACTTGAGATCATTGTCGATAAAGAGGCCTTAAAATCTGACAGAATTAACCATTTTATGGCATGTTTTTTTGCAGGAATAGTTCCAAGGAGTTATCCGTATAAAACATGGCGACGGTTTTATCAATATTGAAACAAAATGAGTTTGCATCAGACTAGGATTTGATCAATCCAAGATAAATTGTCATTTCAGAGTGCATCGTCGTAGAATAAGGATTGCCCCAAGTAATACGCGTATTATCCTCGAAAAGCGTAACTTCTCCACTGATCCTCAGATACGTGATATCATTTGTAAATAATAATAAGATGACAGGACCTAAGGCAGAACCTTGGGGGACACCACTCGTGTTAGATTTACAATATTAATGTGAGTTATTTATCCTTACAAATTGTTTTCTACATCCAAAATAAAACTCGAACCAGTCAAGTGGAATACCTCGGACATCATAAAAGTCCAGTTGTGTAGTTGTGTAGAATGTCACAATTCTTACTACCAAACGAAGAAGAAAATTGACTGAAAACAGTGTTTGCAGTGTTCTGGATGGTTAAATGAAGATTGCACAAACTTTTCAGAGAAATGCAACTAGTGCGGTGGTAAAAATATCGCAGAGGAAAAATACAAAATTATCAAAATTAGAGGCTTTACTGAGGTACGCACATAAGACCGATGTATCCGTGAAATGTTCCTCCCCGCCATATATTTTGAGAAACTTTTAATATCAGCTGTTCTGCTTATCTTTTGGAATATTTTTTCCGTTTTGTTATGCAAATTTAGTCAGAGGCTGACACTGTCATAACTTTATTAAACATTTTCTAAATAATACCGATTCGGCAGTAATGAGAAATTTTGGTGCAGATATATTATAATAAATTAGATGATAAGGGCAATAAATTTAATAGTTTCTAGTTTTCATTGATCCATGAATAATCATTGGCAAATATACCTATATCGAAGGTTTCTATAGATACGCAATAATAATTATCATCATTGTCTGGATTTAAACTTCACAATAATTCCGTTAATTCAAAACTATAATCATTCTTTCAAGAGCAAAGTCAATGTGACATGTATACACAAAGTTTGTTTAATATTCTGTTGAATATTCTGACAATGTAGGTAAAACAGAAAACATCTGATGAAATTATTGAATAATTAATTGATTGAAGTCATATAGAGATTTTATAATAGGAAATACGTTTTCAAAGATGCATTCCATAATTTTCCACAACAGTGCTGCACTTCAAGCAGACGTTCGAATCGCATCTCGACCTGCTTCGCCATCATTAGGCAATAAATTTTTTCTTTGAATAAAATGAATTATTTTCTAATTTTGATTACAGTTTTCTATTGAAGTAAGGTTCTTCATTTCCGCGATGCACTTTGCAAATTATTGTTTTCAATTAAATATTACTATTTTTTAAATATTTATTTAGGTTTGCTGTTATAGCAGTGTTTCTCAAACCATAATTTATTCCGTTCGAATCGTATCTAGACAAGATACACATCGCTCGGAAAATACGACCTTAGTGATGAAACCCTGCTGCTCATTTTTTTATTTGAATCAATCAAGTACAAGTGATTAGAGGTTCAAGCATGAGAGAGGTATGCTAATAGGTACTGGTCGAACTTAAGTCTTATAAAGCAAAAATCTGCCTAAGCTTGAACAGATTTTTAGCATGAAAAATATAAATCAGCTTCTGTGAAACATAATAGTGGGGACAATATCCTGTATATTATTTCATTTTTGGATTTTACGATGAAAACAAATGCCAGTTTCATTGAGGATCAATTCACCTAAACCTTATGGTTTTTAAAATATCTCGTATTTAGTGAAAATGTAGTATCAGTTAAACGCTTAAATTCTCAACTGGTGTTTTATTGTTTTTAACCAAATTAATATTAAGGCCTTCTAACTGGAACAAACTTTATGTGGCACTTGTGAAATATTGACTAACTTAGACTTGGTGTGCAATCATAAATGTAAAATAATTGCAATCTTTAACCCTCTCGCTAACCTTGTCCTCAATTGAGGACAACCTACTTTGGATTTTTTCCTATGAAGTGCCGCTTGCTCTTACTTCTCTGTCACATTGCTCTCAGTTGTGGACATCATATACTTCCAAATGAATATATGTGCTGCCATCTACAAGCTGATGGAAAAAAAATTCATTCATTTGAAATATAGGTTTCCGTAGGGTAGCTGTGACAGTAGTGTAGCGCTCTACTGTTTATTTTTTTGTTAGTTATATTCGTTAGACCACGTGTTTGAGAACTGTTTGTTCACGTTCACAATAAGTGTAGACTTGTTCCAAAGTAATTGTGTTTGGTGATTTTTGTGCATATTGTAATCAGCGATTTTTGAAGGTGTGGTGTCCTAATTTGAGGACATTGTGAGCTAGCGGTAAACGCAACATCTAGGTAAATATAACAGCACTTTTATTTTATTTCTGCAAAAGTTAAATTTTATACATTTTAGTACTTCGAAAATGGACCATTCATGAAATACCATACCCTGTAATGTTATTTTAATAAAACATATTAATATTTTACCCTCTGAACATATTTCTGAAAATTTTTTGTCTTCCATCAGCTCATGATGTCCTCAATTGGGGACATGCAATAGTGCCCAAACGGAGCATTTTGAAAATCTGAATTTAACATCAAAAATTTTCAAAATATCATAAGTTGCATCACAGTAAATTCCAGATTTTTCGCTCCAATAGTTTTAATTCGTGACCGAGAGGGTTAAACGGCACTAACATGTTTAACTTAAATGGGACACTCCATATTGTATGTCACCAACATATATAAAATTTAATTGTCTATCGAATACCTGGATACATTCCAATCGATATCTCTTGACGTTTTCAAATAAAATGCAAATTTTCATCTTTCAAACTAATTTTAAGAAATTTATCATTTATCAAGTCGCCTATGGCGTTTTGGGAAAACAGAATTGATTGAAATAAACATCAAGATCATAATATATGCATTTCTTTTTCAATATCTTAAACGTTATGTATTAGTTCAAATTATGAAGGAAAAAAAAATTATGGATATGAAACAAGCAATATTTTATATCAAGTGTTCAAAATGACCAGCATCAGACTCTATTTATTATTATTTATCGTTGGTCGATCTACAAATTTACTCTTAAATACAGCTAAAGTATCAGGCTCTAACAAAAACAGTATCCTTTTTATAAAACCTTTAACAACATTTGAGAACATACGCGGGCTTACATTCAGAAAAGCTTCACTGATAAGCTGTTTCATATTGTCTGGTGTTGTTGGAGGTGTGTATTATACCGCAATTGTGAGAAATTGACATACTTATACTTGGTGTGTAAAAAAAAAGGTAAAATTATTGCAAACTTCAAACGGCACTTACTTGTTTAACTTAAATGAAACGTCCCGTATTTTACGTCACCAACAGATGTAAAATTTAATTGTCTTTCAATATACCTGAATACATTCCAATCGATAACTCTTCACGTTTTCACATTAGAGCATTTTCATTTTGCAAACTGCTATTAAGAAATTTTTTATTTACCAAGTCGCCCAGCTTATCAGAGAAGCTTTTATAAATGTTATCCCACGTATGTTATTAGATGTTGCCAAAGGTTTTTTAAAAAGGATACGTTTGTGTTTAGAGTCTGATGGTTGCCATTTTGAACGCTTGGTATAAAATATTGCTTCTTTCATATCCATAATTTTTTTTTTCATAATTTGAACTAATCATATTCATAATTTGAAATAATACATAACATTTAAGATATTGAAAGATGAACGCATATTATGATCTTGATGTATATTTCAATCGATTCTGATTTCTCAAAACGCCATAGGCGACTTGATAAATGATAAATTTCTTAAAATCAATTTGCAAGATGAAAATGTGCATTTTATTCGAAAACGTGAAGAGATATCACGTATTCGATAGACAATTAAATTTTACATCTGTTGGTGACATAAAATACCTGGTGTCCCATTTAAGTTAAATAAGTAAGTGCTCTTTAAAGAATGCAATTATTGTACCTTTATTCTTAAACACCAAGTCTAAGTTAGTCAATAGTTCACAAGTGCAACATAAAGTTTGTTGCAGTTAGTATGTTTTATCGTTCATTTGGTTAAAAACAAACAGACACCAGTTCAGAGTTTAAGCGTTAAAACTGATATTACATTTTCACAAAATACGAGATATTTCAAAAACTATAAGGTTTAGGTGAATTGAACCTCAATGAAGCTGGCATTTGTTTTCATCGTAAAATCTGAAAATAAAATAATATAGGTACAGGATATTTTTTTTTTGAAAAATAACAACTTTGATACTTTTCGTATTTCTGACACACCCTATACAACATGAATATATTTTCAAAATGTAGTCCTGCTAGGTCCCTATCCATCCTAAAGAAAAAACTTTTATATATATATATATATATATATATATATATATATATATATATATATATATATATATATATATATATATATATATATATATATATATATAATATATATATATATATATATATATATATATATATATATATATATATATATTTATATATATATACCTATTATATGTGTATATACATATACCTATATATATATATATATATATATATATATATATATATATATATATATATATATACTATATATATATATATATATATATATATATATATATATTATATATATATATATATATATATATATATAATATATATTATATATATATTATATATATATATATAATATATATATATATATATATTTTTATATATATATATATATATATATATATATATATATATATATATATATATATACTAGCTAATCCGGCAAACGTTGTTCTGCCATATAAATTATTTTCATCTATTCATCTATCTGTCTAGATAGTTATCTATCTTTCTATCTATCTATCTATCTAACTATCATTCCATCTATCTATCTATCTATCTATCTATCTATCTATCTATCTATCTATCTATCTATCTATCTATCTATCTATCTATCTATCTATCTATCTATCTATCTATCTGTCTATTTATCTGCATATATATCTATCAATTTATCTGACCGGGCAAACGTTCTGCCATATAAATTATTTTTATCTATCTATCTTTCTATCTATTCATCTATCTGCCGATGTATATCTACCTATCTATCTATCTATCTATCTATCTATCTATCTATCTATCTATCTATCTATCTATCTATCTATCTATCACTATCTATCTATCAATCTATCCGACATGGCAAAAATGTTAATCATTGGGAGTATGAAAAATATATTACGACCTATTCTCAAACCGACTATTGTTAGTTTCGATTGCCATCTTGCAGCCCTATTGCGGATCTGTGGATAAAATAAAAAAAACTGAGAAGATGCAAAAATATGGGTTGATCGTAGAAGGGTAAACAATTGAGATTAATATGAATTTTTCTATTCTAAGTCATGACAAAATAAAAATGACATAGATTAGAAATAATTTTATATGGTGGTTAAGTATTCTCAAATTTTCCAATTTCCCGCGCAATTTTCTTCATTTTTTCTTTCATAAAAACCTTCTTCTGACTATAAAAAACATAACAAAAAAAGAAGTTTAGAAATAATTTTATATTGTTTTCAATTTTTCTCAAATTTTCTAATTTCCCGCGCAATTTTCTTGATTTTTTCTTTCATAATAACCTTCTTTCGACAATAGAAAACACAACAAAAAAAGAATTAGTGAAATCGGTCCAGCCGTTGATTCATTTTTATATATAGAGATTTTCTAATTTCCCGAGCAATTTTCTTGATTTTTTCTTTCATTAAAAACTTCTTCTGACAATAAAAAACACAACAAAAAAAGAATTAGTGAAATCGGTCCAGCCGTTGATTCATTTTTATATATAGAGATTTTCTAATTTCCCAAGCAATTTTCTTAATTTTTTCTCTCATTGAAACCTTCATCTGACAATAAAAAACACAACAAAAAAAGAATAAGTGGAATCGATCCAGCCGTTCAAGCGTGATGGGCGGGACCAAGGACCAAGGGAAATAAGGATTCATTTTTATATATAAAGATAAATATAATTTGCAAATGTACTGTAGTCAATATCTACGTATCTACGTCTGCTCGCATTTAATTCACTTGAAAATTACCTAGTCTTGGATACAGTTTGAACCTGTCATATTTATGATTATTTATATGTTTGTTTTATCTTCAATTATTATACAAATTCATTCTGCGAAAGATTTCGTCGCTATATTTTCATATAATAATAAGGCTATATCCGAATGGACTCAATGCATAGGTATGGGCAAAAAACTCATAGATGATAAATTCAAATAGGTGTATGAGTTTATGGGAAATTCAAGAATTATATGATTGTATATGTTCAACGTAGTGATTTGTTTTTCGGATAATTGAGATTTCTTGAAACAGCTGAACAAGCATATTCATAAGAATATCATACAAAACATTTTCAGGTACACAGAACGAAAAACGTACGTGAATATAATGAATAAAACTATTGTGATAATGTATTCGGACATCAATTTTCAGGCGATGCTCGAGTACATTGATTCAATGTATTATTTTTAATTGCTTGATGTTCAAGCGATTATATCAATCCCTGAGAGGCATTAATTTCATCACCTGGATTTCAAAACAAAGTACATTCTACTAATGACCATTGTGTATCAGTCAATCAACATCCAGCATGATATTAATGTTTTCTATACATCAACCCATCACTTGCAGTCATTGAATCAAGGAATCCAGGACATTGACTCAATCACCGATACATTATTTCTAAGCCATGCGCATAATGACTCTCGAACATCGTTCAATGTTCGAAGACACTAATATAATGTAAAAACACATCCATATGAGCCTACAGGTTGCACTCCATTAAAATTTTTGTTTTCATATATAAAATAGACTACACTTATATATATATATATATATATATATATATATATACACATATATATATATATATATATATATATATATATATATATATATATATATATATATATATATATATATATATATATATATATATATATATATATATATATATATATATATATATATATATTTAATTATTTACCATTTTGATGATTATTAGCAATAAAGGGCTTGGTGAGTCTCAAAAAACTCGATTTCATTAAAAAATTGACGTTTCGCCACGACATTCGTGGCTTTGTCAAAACTTTTTCAAAAAAAAAAGTTTTGAAAAAGCCACGAATGTCGTGGCGAAACGTCAACTATTTAATAAAATCGAGTTTTTTGAGATTCACCAAGCCTGTTATTGCTAATAATCATCAAAGTGTTATATATATATAGGTATATATATATATATATATATATATATATATATATATATATATATATATATATATATATATATATATATATATATATATATATATATATATATATATATATATATATATATATATATATATATATATATATATATATATATATATATATATATATATATATATATATATATATATATATATATGTATATTTTATAATTGCAAAGAGGGAAAAAATGTCTATATAGTATTATTGCTAATGCTCCAAGCAATTATGATGGCACTACAAACAGAAATAAAAGATTCATTGAATTGGAATAATACAATTTATTCATGATTTTTCAAATATTGACATAAGATATGTGTTTTACTGTATGTAATTCCTGGATTGAGGTTTTAAAAAAAGTATTCAATAAACGACCAAAACATAATACTTTCTGGAGAAAAACTTATATCGGACACATAAATAGTTTTTAAACAACTATCAACAGTTCTTGTAACATTGAAAAACTTTTATCTAATTCCATCGAAGTATGTATGCTCTTCTTGAATTTTGGATATATCTTCGCCAATAGCGAACAGAAAAGACTGAATTGAAGTTTCTTTCGAATTCAAAAAGTATATCTATTCTTCAATTTCTTGTGGTGTTTTTTCAAGATATGAAAATGAGTGCTGTAAGTGAAAATTTAGTGTTATTCATTTTTCCAGTAATATGTTTCTTCGCAACTTTGTTGGTGGCTGCCTCATCTCGCCCATCTAGAAGTAAAAATATATTATGGTCGAGAATGGAAAATGTGATTTCCAGATATTAGAAAACTGCTTTTTTTTTGATTGGGACTCTACTTTTCAATGAAATAAGTATGATATGAACTTTAAATGTGATGTTCAGGAAATATGATAGAAATGAGAGACTAATGTTTCATATTCCATTGGTTAAAACTCATCTTATATGATTTGTTCAATTTTTACGTAATATGACATATCATTCGCAAATCTGATTACTTATTAGCACTGTTTCTTATGTCAATAGTCACAGTAGGCATTTGCAAATAATAATTTTGCTTATAATTAGAAATAGAAACTAAGATAGGCAATAATCCGTAGCGGAGTGTTAGTTCCGAGGAGTTCGATTTCTATCATTTTCTTGATTTTAGGTGATACTAAAAATTAAGAACTTGTTGGATATCGTACTCAGATTACAAGTCGTTCGAAATAGGCGTAGATTCTCCGAGTTGAAAAAAAATGTCTTATGCAAGCGTTTCGTGTTATAACGATGTATAGAGCTATAAATTGGATCAGAATAAAATGAGTTTATGACTGTATTCCAGAGCACAATAAAAGACCGTCGTTTATTGAAGTAAATATCTTTTGATGTATTCAAGATATCCAACCAAATTTTAAATGCATTTTCGAATTTTACTTGAGATTCATATAATATTTTATTTATGAATGTTATATACTTATCTAAACTTAGTAGGTAGTTTTTATAATACTTTCATTTGAAAAAAATATATAATTTCTGCTCATGAAAAGTTTGAAAGTTTTGCCATTGCAAATATAGAATATTAAATTTGGTACCTACATTCTAAATGGATGGAAACAGAGATAAGTGTGAAGACATTTGCGTTAGATGCTACAG
The DNA here is from genome assembly GCA_030704885.1 of Cynegetis impunctata. Classification (NCBI taxonomy): domain Eukaryota; kingdom Metazoa; phylum Arthropoda; class Insecta; order Coleoptera; family Coccinellidae; genus Cynegetis; species Cynegetis impunctata. The sequence continues at coordinate 234,274 of JARQZK010002932.1, read as the reverse complement.
AGCTCAAAATGAACTTTTTTGAATAGGGGAACCTGTATGTTATCATTTTTTCCGATATATTTCACAGAATTCTTCAACTTACATGGTGTATATAATAAATATATCTATTCTAAAAGTTTGCGATAATTATTCATTCTGAAATTTTGTCATTTCAAATAAATACAATTAATAATAATTTCTCTACTACCTCATTTACTTAAATTTTTAACAAAAAAAAATGTTTTGTACCACCATGTACACTCAAATATAATTTTAAATTGTGCTACGTAAAAATCTCTTAAACTTTTATATTGAACGTTTCTTATAAATTCCCCAAACCAATGAGATAATGAACTTTACACTTTCGTTGACTCACTCGGTACATAATTAGAGGCAACACATCCAACCCTATGTTTGAAAACCAAAAATGTTACAGAAATTCGATTTATTGAAAATTTAGGTAACATTTCACTCCAAAAATACTACTGTCCCCAAACATTATACCAAATGTCCTCAAACTCACACGCTCCTCAAATTTAAGACACAGGTGGGTATAACTTAAACTCCGGGGACTGACCCCAAAGATGCGAAATGTCTTCTTCAAATTCACAGTTCCAGAAATAGAATATCCCGAACTCGGTACATAATTAGGTATTTATACCTATATAAATATAGGTATATTCATTCCAACATTGAATACGAAATTTTATAAATCAGACACACGATTGCTGTTGGTATAGTCAAGATTTTCTAATACCTACACCAGCAATTTAGCAACATTTCTATTTTGGAAATTATTTGAATTCAACTTGATGGAAATAACCTATAACATTGCTAATAAGTATAATTGTTTTTCAAATAATTCGAATTCATAGAAACTACTGGCCTTCATTCTGAATGAATGAACCTCGTGCAATAAAAACATTTATTATTTACTATAAACAATTGATTTAGGTTACAAGCCCATTATCAAAATTTATTTCAAGACTAAACTAGTTTCTCAAGTCTGGTCTTTATATACCTATTATCCTAACGTCCCCAGAATTTGTAATAATATTTGTGAAATCGTGAAAATGGTAAATTAAGAAGCAGGTAGGTATGGTAAATTTTAAACTTAGGTGACATATGAAACATCAACTGCTCATCACGAAAGGAAAACTTCTAGTGTGGCGTTTCTGATATTTCTATGGGTCCGTGGAGATCTAATTTTTTTCATTTGTTACCTGCGTGTATAATATTTTTGCAGATTTTAAATCTGGTAACTCATATTCAAAGTAATGTCAGGAAAATCCAGTATAATTTCTGTTTTATAGTATGAAGTTTCTATGTTCTTTTTTCATGGTTTCAATGTTACGTCCAGTTTGGCCTACCTATATAAAAAGCGTCACAATAACCACTGTGGATCTTTTATAGATATGTGACACTTTTTCTGTTGTTGCGTCACCTATATAAAATGCGTCACAATAACCACTGTGGATCTTTTATAGATATGTGACACTTTTTCTGTTGTTGCGTCACATTCCCCGTGCTAATTACGTTCACAAATAGGCCTATTCTGTTAACAAAAACTGAGTAGTTTTGATGGATTTCTTCAAGAAATACCTAGTTTATTGTAGTTTAGAGATTATACTAGGTTGGTTAATTATTGTTATCGTGATGATCACTCGTGCCTGTGACCCTTTTATTGTTAAACATGGCTACGGTTGTAACGATTTTCGTGGGGAGTTATTTTTATAATATCTGTTCTTTGCAGATACTTGGAAAACACATGAAAATACTTTTAGAAGTCGAAGCCACATATTTCTGTGAAATAATACTTATAATGAAGTCAAAGAGTTATTTTGTGACGAGTTGTAGAGAAATACCTACGGCATTAACTAGGTACTTATCTCTTCGAATTTCTGGATTGAGTTTATTCAAATATTATTTTGAGAATATGTTTGTTTAATGAGGTTGATTGAGTAACTATTTAGGAGAAACATGAAATAACTGAGAATAAAATTATAATTTTGCTGATTAGTTTTACATTACCTGCCTCATTAAGGAACATATAAAAAAGGTGCTAAATTGTAATGATATATCATTATACAATTTAGCACATTATTCGTCAAAGGTATATTTCAGTGTCTTTTCTAACAATAAAAGTCATGAAATAATAAATGCTTGAATTGTATATTATTGTTGAGTGTTAGAACTGTCCTCCATCACTGATGGTACAACAGAACCCGGTATTGGGTCGATTGTAACAGTCCAAGACGACACTTAACAAATTGACTGATTTCTACCAAACTGTTTCACCTATAAATTTGCCATAAGTTTCAAATATTCAGGCTTCCATTTCAAATGCATTAATTTTCCTTCGTGGCTAAAGTGGCAGTATTGTAGGGAATGAAAGGAATATTATTACAACTTTACTGTTCTTGGTCTTTGGTCTACTCTATATACCTACTTACTTACTGTTTTTGTTCTGCTTGAAATAGCGAATCATTGAACTATAAATATATTATTCATATACGCTTTAAAGTCTCAACATCTTGAAAGGCTCATTATACAAAATCTCTATAATGTTCTACATGTGTTGTATAAGTAGAAAAACAAAAGATTGTTCATTAAAGGTCCTCCGAACTGTTTTTTAAATATCAAGTAGTACCTAATACACAAAAGTATTATACTTTAAATCTTATGGTGAATATATTGCCTTCTCTGGTAGGTAATAATACTATGTTCTATTTTTGTGTTCATTGGTCATCGACTCTCTAGCCAATATCTATTTAAATTGCAGGCAGGTAGGTACTACTCACTTGGACAGGACACACATTAATTCCAAATTTTTTTTCCATAGAACAGTCGTAACAGTTTTCAGCAGAAACAATCTTTAAACTTGATAATAGATCTATGAAATGTCGTTTAGAAAATAAATAAAGGACAACTGTGCTGAACAGTTTTTTGATTATAAGTTTCATACCTACAGTTTTTGTCTATAGAAACAACCTATTCACATACATACACAGGTATTAGGTATAGGAGCCTACTTCTATTTATTTTTTCTTCTCGAAATGGGGACTAGACATATTGTTTTCATTTGAATTGAGAGTTCGATGTCTTTATGGTAACGTTTGAAAGTTCATGAAAATCCAGCGGGAAGAAGCTATAAGAATATAGGTAGATATTTTGAGAAACACTAATTACCTAGCCATCATGATTGTATGTATATTACCTACGTTGTATTGTGGATAATAACTAGAACTGCATTCATCTATTATTTGGTAAAAGGGTTTTCAAAAGTAATCACTGAAATTATCTAATTAAAAAATCATGATTTTTTTGTCGAATATAGGTTTGATCTTTAGCTTCCCCATCTTGCCCGACCTTCCAATAACTAGATAGATATCCGAATATATCATCATTATTCTCCATATTATTATCTATTCAGGTAAGTTACCTACTTGTCTAATTATTTGGAGGTTTGAATTATTCAAAAAATTATAACTCTCTGAATTACGTTTCAGAAAAGATTTCGTTATTTGGTCATGACTCCATTTACCATTATGAATTCAATAAAGTCTCCGAATTTGTGTTTCTATGATTCTTGAAGATGATTAATTTATTATGCATTATTCATCTACCTGCATACGTGTTATAGGTTTACTGTCAGAAACCATTTTATACACTCATATCAAGTCATATCCCAGCAACGTTCAGCAAAATTGATTTCATCGCCAACAAATCAATTCCCATTTCACAATTAATTAGTTCCCCCTTTCAGAAATAATCATTGATGCGTAAAGGAAACAATCCTGACTTGTCATGCGGAAATCGCAGGAGGCACACATAAGAGAGGTAAAGTGGAAAGTGAGCAGAGAACCCCAACTTCAGAACACACTGAACACTCACAAACAAGCAATGGAAGCTGCAAGCTCCGCCTTCGAAGTTGTAAGTCCCGCCTCTGCGGGGGTGAACCCCTTATTGGCCTACCTCCCACTCACGGTTCATCTCAGGCAACAACAACATATTCAGAATTCAGTATCAAATCAGTACTCATTAAATAAACAGTGCAGTGCGTCAAGCTTCGTGTGCCATATCTAACACTGAAACATGCTGAACAATTTGGGCCCTGGTAAGTTGGGGGGGCACTAATTGACGCTAAAGTCTTTAGTGATTCAGCGTACTAACGATAGGCTAGTTAAATGGGCTAAATTGACGCTGCCTCGCCCTCATTAAGCCAATATCGCTGGGCTGCTCCGGTAGGCCATTCAATTAGGGACATTTCAGAAGTTCTTGCCAGCCATTCTTTT